>CM033728.1:41413223-41669939 GCA_019671005.1 Hibiscus mutabilis | reverse complement strand
CTCTTTTCATCAACATTCGGCTTCTTCCAATTTTACTTCATTTAAGACTCGGAGAGACGGGATCTCTACCTCGATGGGGAGTACTGCTTGGTACCATACACCAAGGAGTAGGGTGTTGCCCCGTTGATGTGCGAATGGATGTCCTATAGGCGAAAAGTGCAAATGGCAACTTCTCATGCCAATCCTCGTAGGTATCCGTAGTCTTCGCTATGATCTTCTTTATGTTCTTGTTTGCCGCTTTCCTTTGCTCCATTCATTTTAGGCGGTAGACTGGGAATTATGGTGTGTTATCTTGAATTGAGTGCACACGTCCGTCATCATTTTGTTATTCGATTTAAGCGTTGTCGGTGATGATCCTTTCCTAATCCGTGACGACAAATAATCTTCTTCTTTAAGAACTTACATATTGTAGTCCTTGTGATGTTGGCGTAAGACCCGCTGCTCTACCCATTTAGTGAAGTAGTCTATGGCGACCAAAATGAAACGGTGTCCATTGGAAGCTTTCGGATGAATCGCCCGATGACGTCCATGCCCCACGCCGAAAAGGCCACGAGAGAATTCATGGTGTGTAAAGGCGATGGGGGTGCGTGAATTTTGTCAGCGTAGATTTGGCATTTGTGGCATTTTCTGGCGTAATTGATGCAATCTCCCTCCATGGTCAACCAGAAATAACCATATCTCATGATTTTCTGGGCTATAGATAGCCCGTTGGCGTGCGTTCCACAGAGCCCGTCATGTACTTCGGCTAAAATCTTCTTCGCCTCCCGGGCATCCGCACATCTCAGCAATGTCTAGTCATGACTTCTCCTATATAGGATCTCCCCATCTAAGACATATCTTGTTGCCATTTTTCTGAGCGTTTTTTTGTCATTGTCGTTTGCCCCTTCTGGATACTTTCGAAGCTTGACATATTGCAAGATGTCATAGTACCATGGGTTTCCATCAATCTCTTCCTGTACATTACAACAATGAGCAGGCCTTTCAAACGTCTGCATCTCAATGGGCTTCATTTCTGCCCCGGTGTTTGTTTTGAACATGGATACCAAGGTTGCCAATGCGTCTGCCATCTGATTTTCTTCTCGGGGCAGGTAATTGAAGCTGGCCTTTTCGAACTCTTTGGTGAGCTCTTGGATCAATTCGTAATATTTGACCAACTTCGGGTCCATGGTTTCCCATTCCCCGCGCAATTGGTAAATTACTAAGGATGAATCTCCGAATACTCGAAGTTCTTTAATCTTTCTCTCAATAGCTGAGTTCAGTCCCATAACGCAAGCTTCGTATTCAGCTATATTGTTTGTGCAGAAGAATTCCAATCTGCTGGTGAAAGGATAATAGACGTCCTCAGGAGAAATTAGCACTGCTCTTATCCCATGTCCGAGGGCGTTAGAGGCTCCATCGAAGTAAAGCTTCCATGGTTTATCATCTGAGACCTCTTCTTCAGTTGTAATGCACATCAAGTCTTCGTCTGGGAAATTAAAGTTTAATGCCTCATAGTCATCCGAAGCACGACTAGCTAGGAAATCTGCTACGGCACTCCCATTTACGGCTTTCTGGTTAACGTATACGATATCGAATTCGGATAGGAGCATCTGCCATCGGGCCATCCTTCCTGTTAGTGCTGGCGCTTCCATTAAGAACTTCAATGGGTCCAGCTTGGATATCAACCAAGTAGTATGGTACAGCATGTACTGTCTAAGCCGCTTGGTAGCCCAAACTAGAGCACAACACAGCTTCTGCACCGGCGGGTACCGCGTTTCGCAATCATTGAATTTCCTGCTTAGGTAATAGATGGCTTGCTCCCTTTTTCTTGACTCATCGTGTTGCCCCAATACGCATCCCATTGAATTCTTAAAAACTGCCAGGTAGAGAATTAATGGTCGACCTGGTACTGGTGCGACTAAAATTGGAGCATTTGTCAGGTACTTTTTGATCTTTTCTAGGGCTCTTTGACATTCCTCATCCCACACACCAGATTATTCTTTCTAAGAAGTCCAAGACCGGGTCACATTGGTCGGTTAATTGGGAAATGAAACGAGAGATATAATTTAGCCTCCCCAGGAAACCGCAAACTTCCTTCTGAGTGCGGGGTGGTGAGAGATCCTGGATGGCTTTCACTTTATCTGGATCAATCTCAATCTCTCTTCTTACTACTACGAACCCTAGGAGTTTTCCGTAAGTAACGGCGAAGGTACACTTGGCGTGATTGAGCCTCACTTGGTACTTCCGTAGTCTTTGGAATAGTTTTCTCAAATTCTGTGAGGTGCTCTTCCTCCTGCTCGGGCTTGGCAATCATATCGCCCACGTATACTTCTATTTCTTTATGCATCATGTCATGGAAAAGAGTCACCATTGCTCTTTGGTATGTTGCCCTGCGTTCTTTAACCCAAACGGCATCACTCGATAACAAAAAGTGCCCCACATGGTTATGAACGTGGTTTCTCCATGTCGTTAGGGTCCATCTTTATTTGGTTGTACCGAGAAGCCGCCCATGAAGGAAAACCATGAGTGTCCCTGCAGTGTTGTCAACCAGTGTCAATATGTGGTAAGGGAAGTTGTCTTTAGGGCTGGCTCGATTCAGATCCCTATAATCTACACACATACAAACTTTCCCGTCCTTCTTTGGTATCGGTACAATGTTTGCAACCCATTCGGGGTATTTGGCTACCTCCAAGAATCCAGCATCAAACTACTTTTTCACTTCCTCTTGGATCTTTAACAACATATCTGGTCTCATTCTCCGAAGTTTTTGCTGTATTGGTTTGCACTCTGATTTTGTTGGCAATTTGTGCACCACTATATCGGTATTCAACCCTGGCATATCTTGATAAGTCCAGGCGAAGGCATCCTTGAATTCCTGAAGTAGGGTTATCAGTTCATGCTTGGTTTTCGAGGAAATCGTCGTTCCTACTTTTATTTCTTTTCTCTCTTCTTCAGTCCCCAAGTTCACAATTTTTGTTTCTTCTTGATGGGGCATGATCTGCCTTTCTTCGTTGGCCACCATTCTCTTTAACTCTTCCGGGACCTCACTTTCTATCTCATCATATCCTTCCTCAATTCCCTCTGAGACCTCAGGGCATTCAAAATTCACTCCAGGATTGGATCCGGTATCATTCATATCATCAATCATGAGCGACTTGCATTAAATGAGAATTAATTGTATTGGGAAAGAGACAGCTTTATATGAAGGGAATGAATATGAAGAATGCATGAATGAAATAAATGAAACTTTGGTCATTTTAGTAAAGTGGGGATATTTTCATTTCAATCAAAAAGTTAACATAGGTGCCCCGTACAAGAGATCCTCATTGTTTACGGGCAAAAACAAAAGGTTGATTCGGAGCATTACTCTGATCTATTCCTAAAAACTACAGGTAGATCAATGCAGCTCCAGTTATCGAGTGTTTCCCCGGGACAGCAAGGGCGGATGTTAGTCAGCATTTTACTGCCTCGGTTCTTTTCAGCTATCATGTTGATGTGCATCCCTTCAAATGATTCACTGAGTATTTCCTCCTGGTTGAGTACTTCATTTTTCTTCATTGCCTCTCCAACCTCTTGACCTGGCTGGTAGAACCCTCCGGAGACAAAAGTGGTTTTTAAACTAGGAAAGGACACTGGTCTCCACGGAATGTCTTCTCATTTAGATCTGGCTTTTCTTTGCTCTTCCTTCCTCTTATATTCCTCTTTCCTTTGTTGGGCACTTGGTTGGTAACCTAGCCCGAAACGATCCTTCTTGGTTATCATGTTTTTGGCTCTTAGGTTTCCTTGTAATTTCTTCCCACCCTTTTTCCTACTTTGGCTCCTCGGCCTAAAGTTTCATGACGGTCATCTTGGTACAATTAGATAACTTGGGTAGGGGATCCGACTTCCTCCAAAACGAAAGTGGCATTCACTAGTTCCAATGCTCGGACGAGCATTCTGCAAAGATCTTCATCATTTTGAATGTAGGGGCGTCTGATGTCACCAAGCAACAATTTCTGCTCAGCCTCTCGTGACCCAATTTGCCTTCGACTACAAATTTTAATTTCGATGCAATGACGAGGGACAACTCTCGCGAGTGGATCCATGGTCTTCCCAACAAGCAGTTGTAAGATGGTTTTATGTCCATCACCACAAAATCGATCACATATTCAGTTGGTCCGATCAATAGGGGCACCTCAATTTTTCCTATTATTCCTCTTTGTGTACCATCAAAGGCTCTTACCGAATTGTGGCAGGGCTTTAGGTGAGAACCATCTATTGGCAGTTTTTGCAGGGTCACCATAGGCAAGACGTTCAATGCTGACCCGTTGTCGATCAGTACGCCTGGTATTACATACCCTTTGCAGTGGCTAGTGATGTTAAGGGCTTTGGTGGGCCCCATTCCTCCCTCAGGGATCTCATCGTCACTGAACGTTATGTGATTATAGGCAGTGATATGCCCCACTATCATGTCCGTGTTTGTCACGAAAATGTCCTGGGGCACAAAAGTTTGATTCAAAGACTTTCAATAGCGTCTCCCTGCTTTTTCGAACTCAAGAGTAATTCCAAAGACCGTGATCCCGGCGGTTGCTTTCGTAGTTGTTCCACCACGTTGTACTCGCTATGTCTTAAGAACTTCAGAAATTCTTTGGCCCGGGCCTCGATTCTCGGCTCATTCATCTTTGGGGAGGTTCTCCTCCAAATATCTCGCGATGGGTTAATCATTGATTCTTCCCTTATCCTTTTCAAATGCTTTCAAAGTCTCGGAGGAATAACATCTGCCACTTCATGTGAAATGGCCGCCTCACCAGCGTTTACATCGCTACGCTTTGTTGGTCTTTCAAACAGAGGCTATTTCACCTGACCGTGTTCTGTTTTTTCTGGCGTGGTCACATTTACAAAGATAATTCCAAGGGGTTTGCCGCATATCTTTGAATGGGAATGAAGATGGTGCTGAAATGATGATCTTGGGATTTATCTTGTTGGTTTCTCCTTGGGAGGCACTGCATTCCCGGCTGGGGAGATGATAAAAGGTCTATCCTTCCTGATTTAGATTTGGGGCTATCCGTCATGTGTACGTCCGACCCCTTCTTCCCCATGGGCTCTCGAAGAATTCTATTTGTTTTTCATTCATCAATTGCTGCACCAATCTCTTGAACTCATCGCACTCTTGGATATCATGCCCTTCAGTCTGGTGGAACTCGCAATACACTCCACATCCCTTCTGCCTTGTTATCATGCCTTTGTCGATCACACGAGCCATGCATAATCAAGAAATACCCACCGTAAAGGAGATTTGATTTACGACACATCATCCTTAATCCTCCTGGTAAAGTATTCTTCAATAACATTTACTCCTCTGTTCCCATGATTAGGCAGCGGGTTGTTGGCTACACTCGGCTCTTCAAACTTCAATATCCCGGAATCGATTAAGTTCTGCATAAGTTTTTTGAAAGCAAGGCAGTTCTCAGTGGGATGTCCAGGGGTACCGCCGTGATATTCGCAATACGCGTTCGGATTATACCAAGATGGGAAGGGCGGATTGACGGAGTAACGATGTATGGACGGACCAGTCCGCTTCATACAACCCGGGAATAAAGTTCGAGTACGAAAACAGGTAGGGGAGTGAAAGTTTTTCTCTCTTTCTCTTTTCTGGCGATTCTCTCATCTCTTGATTCGAGTTTTGTGTTTTTCCCACAGGTGCTTGTGGCTGTGAGACTGTGAAGTTCTTCGGGGCGGTATAAGTGATGGTGGTGTTTACTTCATTTCTCTTGCTATACTTCCGAGACCCTTCCCGCCATCAATTCTACCACTCTTAATTGCTAGTTCAAGGACTCCCGACCCGATTAAGTCAGCAAAGCAACTGCGTTGTGTTATTAATGAGACGATCAAAGAGTGCCCCTTTCGAGTATTAACAAATAACGGCGTAATTTCATATTCCGAGATGGGTGGCTGAATTTGGGCGGCCACTTCCCGCCACCTTTAGGCGTATTGTCGCAGCTTTCGTTGGACTTCTGTCCCCATATTTTCCAACATAATTCTGCTGGGGTCATATCATTTACATGCTTGTATTGCTCAAGAAATGCTCTTGACAGATCTTTCCATGTCTTAACATTTGCTTTGCTCAACTGGGTGTACCACCATAACGCCGCTCCAGCTAGGCTGTCCTGGAAACAATGGATCAGTAGCTTTTCGTCCTTATGGTAGGCCGCCATCTTTCGACAGTACATTGTTATGTGTGCGAAAGGACATATGGTTCCATCGTATTTGTCGAACTCTGGCATTTTAAATTTTGGCGGTAGGACAAGATCGGACACTGACTTAAGTCGCTAGCGCCATTTCTGATTCTTCATTAGATTGTAACATTTTAAATTTTTCCTCCATGAGGCGAAACCTTTCCTCCCACTTTTTCTCTACCTCGGTCCCGATCCTTTCAACCATGTTCAGTCCCGCATTTCTTCTTCATAGAGTGCTTCAGCGTCGAGGGGTTGAGTTTCGTGTGCCCCCATTTGAAAACTAGATGACATTCTTGCAGGTCGATATACACCTTCCTAGCCGGGTTTGGTGCAGTTGGTTGAACCTTGTAGTGAGTGGGGTACCCTCTAGCTCTTGAACATTTTCTCCTTCCACTCTTTTTTTCCAAGACTCTTAGCCAACAATGCGGTTATGTCGGATACTATAGATGCTTGCATCACGCAATCTGACACACCGAGGCTTCTCTGGGGCTCTTTCAAGCCTTGTCTCGAGCTCTTTTTGCCCTTTTCTAGACCGATTATCCTGCCTTCCATGAGTTTGCTTTGTAACCGGGTAAAGTATGGGTGATGAATGATTGCGGGTTAACTACACACAATGCCACAACATTCATAATGTTAATATGGTTGCAAGAAATAAATGCATGTATAATGATGCGAATGTCATGATGCAAATGCAAGAATGTATGCAGATAAGGTACTGATTCCGCTGGTAATCACCCTTTTGAACTACTTCCACGGGAATTAAAGGGTCTAGATTACAACAGAGTTCGTGTTACAAAATAAAGATCCCAAATACAAAAGATCTAATTACAACCCAGAGTCCTATAGATAAGCTCTAGCTCTATCTCCTAATTTTCCAATTGCCCTAAGCAGCTTGAAGAACCTGGGAGCTTCTTCTATTTCCGGGACTATGAAAGGTCGGAGAGTTTCAGCCTCGACAGCTAAATCATTCACATGCCTGGCGACTCGCTGTATGTCCACCATTAGGTTTGCGTAATATTGGTCCATATCTTGTACCATTCGAGCAGCGTCACGCAGTCTCTTTTGCCAATAGGTGTCCCCTCCGGCTGCAGCCTCCTCGAACACACTAATTCTTTCCTTGTAATTCTCAACAGTTGCTTCGAGGAACTCAATTCGTGCTCGTAACATGCTTACTTCGCGCTCTCTTTCTTGAAGCTCAGTGAAACCATTTACGTGGCGAAGACATTCAAGTGAGTGTTCAACTTCCGCCACCTTTCCTTTTAATTCGTCATTCTGACTTTGGCATTGCTCCAGACTTTGAATAGTGTCATCGTACAATTTTTGCATCTCTAACAGTCTATTTCGGCTACTCATGGACTTTCTTTTCCATACGGCGACGCTTTCTTTCTCATGATGGACAGCTTGTTTTCCCTTGCTGATTTCTTGCCTGAGTCTTTCCTTTTCCTGATCAATGGCCTTCTTGGAGGACCATTTTTCTTGTTCCATAGCCAACCGGCAATTTCTATCTCTTTCTCGATTGCTCTCTTGCTGATTTCTCGTTCTTCTTCCACCAAACGGATACCATTCATTCTTTCTCTTTCCACGGCTATGAATTGACTCGCTGGCCTTCCTGTATTTTTGCTTGTAGTAGAAGGACATCTTTTTGATAAAGAGCATTATTGTCGCTCAAATCTGCATTTAATTTCTTCAATCGCCTAATGATCCCGTCCCGCCGCCACAACCTTTAACCTTGCCTTATAGAGCTCGCCGCATGTTGGGTCTGTTGGATGTCCATTTTCCTTTTAACTTCTTCGAGTTCATTCCTTAAAGATGTCGACTTTCAGACGGTACCATCCTTGTAAGCTCTTCAAGTGACACTGCTGGTCCTTGATCGATTCGAATCACATTATTAACCTCAAACGCTCTCTAAAGATCGTAGTCCGGGGTAGTCATGTGCTCGGTATCTCCTTCCACCCCGATCCGTAACTATGGTCCCAGGCCCTCATGATGGTCTGAATTTTTCCTTTAAACTCCCCTTTGAAAAGAAATTCAGTTTGGCTTAATTCGGTGGTATTGGGAATGAACTGTCGTGATCCAAACTGTCGAGACACTAAAAGCGGAGCACATGTGATCCCTCCATGCAATCCCAACATCATCAGCCAGTTGAAATCACCACAATCAGATAGAAAATAATTAACTTTACCGAGCCATGGGACCCTCCATGCTATGTCTTCATCTTGAATGTTCCTGAAGAAACTGGTCCACATTTTTGTTTTCAAATCTTCTCGCCATTCCTTTGCTAAGTACTCCCGTAAAGGCGAAAAACCTTGGAAGGATATCCCCGGCAGGACCCTCGTCGGTGTCTTCCACATGTGACTCTGAATCCATACTTGTAACAGCCAGCGCATCCTCAAAAACGCCCTTCTTCATGTTTCCGCTAGCATTTAAGGAAATAAAAGTCTCGACCAAGATTGCTGGTACTGGGTTTGCTTTCCGTTTTACCCGCTCAAACAAGTCCAGAATGGCTATGTCAATGTTCCCGAGTACTCTTGGAAAGATCACCAAGCCATATATTCCTAAAGCGAACAGGTCCATTTTTTTGCCTCGTCTGGATGTGTGTCGATATGATGTCCCGAATACTTTCCCATGCAAAAACTGTATTGTCTCCTCGGATATGAAGCGTGCCATTAACCCAATCGTCACTCATTCCCGTAAAGGTTTTGAGTTTCGCAGTTGTAATTCTAATTCTTCTGAGGCTTCGCGTAGATCCAATCTTCCCGAATGTTTTTCCGTTAAGTAAAGCGAGTGTATTCTTCTACCGTAGGCATCATGTCCTCGCCCATTGAAGGTGAAGCATCAAAAAGCCGGATTCCGAATCGGACTATAGCTCGGAGTAGGGGGCTGGTTAATCCAAACATATAATAGCCGTGCAATGTCACCATAACTATCGCAGAACAAGTCTTGTAGTCTTCGGTCCCATCTTTCCCAAATTCTTTGAAGATCCCATAAGTCGCTACATTGGAGACTCACATAGGTGTACCACGCTATTACGCTGCGTTCGCTTCGCAAATTGTCCCCTTGATTTTCTGGTTGACCTCGACCAATGTCCGACCGACAAATTAAGCTCTTCTTTCCTAAGACACCTTTTTCCATGGTGAAAGACTTTCGATCGATCAGGCAAACCACTTGATCCAAAGACCTTTATGTAATGCAAATGTATGATGTATGAGAAAAAAAAAAAAAGCGAAAAGAAAACAAGTCGATGCAGAAAAAAATTAATAAATACATAAATAAAAGGACAAAATTAAACAGAATAAACACACAAAACAACCCTATTTATCCCGTTTAAAACACCTAAGGTTATCTGCATGGCTCTAACATGGTGGGTTTCTATGTATTCTCTACATGCAGTCTTGGTTCTAGGAGGTACCCGAATTGTCCTTGCTGTCCCCTACTAAGGGTAGCAAGGCCCCCGATCATCACCCGTTATAGGCTCCTTTCAACCGGGTTCAATTCAGGGGGACCCATTCGATTATGCCCGTACGAAGGAACGATATCCTTACGAAAGCATAAGGTACTCGAGCCCCGAAGGTACTTGCTAGGCCCATACGAGAGAACGATATCTCCACGAAAGCATTAGCGTTTTCCCCCCACTTAAAAAAAACGGGTTTATATGCCATATTTTAAATGCGTTAAAATAAACGCGCAATTATGACCGAATGTTAATTTAATAGTCACTTTAATCCGGAACTTCCAATATTAGTAAAGCGGTAATTATTTTAAAAGCTTGACTCTCATTTGTTTTTGAAAAAAACAAAAAATTATCCCCAGCGGAGTCGCCATCTGTAGCGATGTCTTTTTTTTCTTATCATCGCTAAAAAAACGAGGGTTTTCGAAGTGTTTTTGAAAGGTGTTCGTGATTTTTGGATATAAAATATTTATTCCGTGGGGTTTTAAAAAAACCGCATTTTAAAAAAAATGGAGTCGCCACCGGCCACTTAGGTAGGCCGGACACCATAAAACCAGAGATTCAAAAAATATTGGGTTCGAGAGTCGGTTACGGATGGGGAAGGATTAGCACCCCCACACCGCCCAAAATTGGTACTTTAATAATTACCGCTTTATTAATATTTGATTTTCTGGATTAAAGTGACGATTATTTTAAAATTCGGTCATAATTACGAATAAATTTTAAGGGCCCGTTATCCGAGAATAAACGCCAACCACTATCACTACGCTCGATCATCGCCCCGTTTACGCTCGGATAAAAGGGCACCGCATTAACAATTTATATCTCGTATGCAATCTTAGTGACAAAAATATAAGACATAGCGAGATAATTTAAAGACATTAAATATTCACATAATGTAATACTAATCTAACATAAATAAAAATATGTAATTAAAAACACATATACATAACAAGCTTAATAAAGAAAAAAGCAAATTTAACATGTCACAATAACAAGACAGAATAAATACGTGTGTAGACGAACATATATTTCAAGGAGACATACATACTAGAAATAAAACATATTTCGACATATATGGAACAATATATTATACATAAAAAGAAGACACACTAACGCGTAACCTAAAGGTCAAGAGAATATACAATACATACAAAAATACAAATCATGCCGTGTACGAACCAACTAGAACATAACATGCTTAATACGAATAACCGGATAAAAAAGATACATAACCATCATAAACTCAACACACATATACATGTAGACATAAAAATACAAGGCATATACGAGGGATATATAATAAGGCAAAAGACTACATCAACATATACGATTATAATACGAACATGAATATTTACATAGAAACATGACTGAAATGAAAAGAAATAAACATTAGTGGCTGAAATTAAAGGATAATAATATGCAATTTAAGGACGAAAATACAAAATAGACAGAACCTAAGAGGATCAAAACGTAATTAGACCAAGGGGCGGACCGAAAATGAAAAATTCAAAAACGCGGGATGGTTAAAGGGGTAATTTTACCATTTAAAAACTGATTCGGTGTAATTTAGGGACTGGATTGCAAGATTTTGAAATACAAGGGGGCCTTGTTGTAAATATACCATGCGGCGAGACAGTAAAAAATATCAAAGACGCGGGGATTTATTATGTAATTTTCCCATTTCACGAAATAATAATAACTATAAAAACCCTTTTTTTTTAGCCGAAACCAATTTTCCTCATTTTGTTTCATTTTTTTTCGCTTTTGTAATAACCTTCTCTCTCTCGTTTTCTCTCAAACCTCCCCGACGAACCCGAATCCGGCGGTCGGCCACAGTGTTCTCGCACACCAGCAAATGGCAACTAACCGGCGCCGACGAGCTTCAAAAACCTACCAAAATAACCCACATCTCACCCTCGACACGAATTCGAGGTTGGATTCATAGGAAAAGCCTCCATCTGCCCTAGATCTAGGAAATACGAAACGAAAAACCCATTTTTTTTAACCCAAAACGAAACTACAAGGGGTCTCTCACTCCTTTCAGTTCACCGTATCTGGCTTGAGGAAGCCGAAAAGGCTTGTCACTGGTGAGGGGAGACCCACAGACGGCGACGGTAAGACCTCTAACTCTCTCTCTTTTTTTTATCCCTCTTTTGTGTATGCATGCAAAAAATAAAATAAAAAAAAGGAAACGAGTATTTACCACTGGACTTTTTTCTTTCGATTATAACTTGACTGGTTCGATTACAACTTGTTTCCTTCCGATTACAACTCCTTGTCCTTACAAAATATTTGTTTCGTACATATATATGTCTGTCTTTGGTTTTGGTACAAGTTGTATATTATTTGCTTTTTCAGATCTGGACTGACATATTTCTTTTCTTGCTGTGTTTGACATGTTCTGAGCGCGGTGGTTAAAGATCGGCATGATGCAGCATGGTGGCGGTGTGGGCTCTGTCTTCGGCCAGAGATGTTCTCGGCCGTTAGATCAGATCTGATCTAACGGTCGGGATGGCTTGAAGGATGAACGGCCCAGATGAAGCCTCGATTTGGTGAAATGGCTCCAGATCGTGCCACGTGGAGCTCAGCAGTCGAGGGGTCAGAGCGCGTGGGGCTCACGCGCGCGTGGGATATCAAAGAGTCCGCGCGTGGCACTCGAACAGTCCAGACGTGTAGTGCACGCGGCTGGCAGATATTTTTGTTCCTTGGTTGGATCGTGGCCGTTGGATCAGATCTTGATCCAACGGCCCATAGTCACCTGCACACACAATAATTGTAATTAGATAGGGTTTGGGTTTGGGCCAACCGGGCCTTGTAATAATATTTGTAATTGGACTGTAATTTATTTATTTGGTTTAATATATATATATATATATATGGATTTCATTTTATATATTAGCCCAATAATAATATTAATAGTATAACAACAATACACATACGATAATACAAACGTATATACTCATACACATAATTGACTTAACATCTACACACATTAAACAAATACGCTCGTACTAAATATAGATGCATACGCGACACACATACACCGTATTTAATACGTATACATACATAGTTTATAATATATATGCACACATATATTAATAACACTCATGCACATAATAAACATATAATATAATACAATGTATACATGCAACAATAATATGTATTTACAAATAAAAATGAGTGATTACATTACCCAATGAGAAATTGCTCCAACTTATATTACTAACCAAAGTAGGGTAGTACGCCAATTAACCTCAAAAGTAATAACTTAGTACCAATTCCTCAATAAACCTCTATTAATATAAAGATTCAATATCTAACAGCATACTAAAACGAATAGAGTAACGCACACCAGCCAATACAGAGTAATATCCAAACTAGTCAACTTCCAGCAGTAGATCAAACTAACAATACTGAGTCAAAGAAAAGACTTCACCAGAAACAGTAGCACAAATGGTTCCGCATCCAAAGATCAAGGACAATCAATACTCGTACTATAGGGTAAACACGAGACGAGAGAATCTAAACCATGAGCACAAGACCAGTAGGCGTGATTTTATTCTTATCATAGTTTCAATGATTTCTTCCCAAACTAACAACATATTGAGACTAACAAATTCATAAACAGTTTGAGCATCTAATCCAAGTGTAGCACTATAAAGCAATTAGACAGATCCAGTAACCAAATCAGTGAAACACTGCCAGACCAGAGAATAAACTGCAAGACTAGAACGATGAGAATAATGAAATAAGAACATGAACCGGAATCACCTAGAAGATGCAGGTCAGTCGTAAGATAACGAAGCAAATAGCAGTCGACCCGAGACAGGTGATGCGGATGTGCGAGTCAAACCAAGCAAAGTGGAAGTCTGGAAATAAAACTCACGCGCCTCCATAAAGGAACAAACGGATGTAGGCTTCAACAATTTCGATCAAGCAACATATGCACAAGTCAAGTGAAACAAAATTGATTTTGAAATATTGATAGGAGACGATGGTGATGCAATTGATGCTGGTAAGGAAGAGTATCAGCAACAAAAAGTTGTGGCTTCGTCTCGATTAGATCGATTGAGGTGAAAAATTATGATTGTAGATCTGAAGATTGATGGTGACAATCGATGATTGTAGAGAAAGATAAAGACTCTTGATAGCTGAAATCGGAACAACAAAGGAAGCAATTGATGAACCATATTCGAAATTAAGCAAAAAAGCTGAAACGGCGAAGAAACAACGGTAGAAGTAATACGGGGAAAAAATGAAAGATCGACAGTAGACTCAGAGTGGCATCAGGATCGACGGCGAATGATACCATGTGAGAAAGCAGACATGGTGGCCGGACGGTGAACGGATGTGCTCTTTGAGTGAGGAAGAACGGTGGTTAGGGATTGTGTATTCTACACATAGAGAAATGAAATATAATTGAAAGTTTTTTATTAATGGATGGATCTATTTTTATCGAAAAAAAAAAATCGATGGATCTATTATGGTTACAATGATAAATTGGGTATTCATAGCCCAAACTAATATCACACTTAACAAACTAACATCCTCATTTTCCGATGTGGTAGGGAGCCATTGCATTCTCCCACCGGCATAAAAAAATTCTCCTCCACTTTTCTTTGTTTAGTTTAACTTTGTCTCTTTTAGACAAACCTTTCACTCCTATGTGATTTAAGGTTTTGTCTTTTATTTTTTAGTGTAAGTCCTTAAGGAAGGTGTGTGTAGGTCTTTTTTAGCTATTTTTAGGGTCTTTGTGTTTTTTTGTCCCTGGTATTTATAGCCACATCCTTACAGTTTTATCATGTCTCAGATAAGGAAGAGTTCGAAATTCCACCTGCCCCCTCGACTTAAATCAAGACAGGAAAGTTAATATGGTTATTAAGAACCATACCTTGGTAGGTAAGATCTTGTCGAATAGGTTGGCCAAGCCTAACACAGTCTAGGCTATTTTGATAAAAGCTTTGAAATAAAATGAGTTGGAATGCCATGATTTGGAAAATAACTTATTTCTTTTTGTGTTCCTAACGGTCGACGATAAGCTTCGCGTTCTTGGACAACGACTCTAGGCGGTCCAGGATCGTTTGCTTATCCTAAAACAATGGCACTACGAAGCAGCGTTTGAGGATATAGATTTCTCCATTGACGAGTTTTGGGTGCAGGTTCATAACTTGCCTTTGGCCCTTATAACAAAGGAGAACACGATGAAGATTGGGAATCTCTTCCCTAAATTCTTTGGTTCTAACTTGGATGAAGAAAGAAAAGTCAAGTGGGATGGCCAACTGAATATTAAGGTAGCTATCCGCATTGAGGATCTATTCAAAACAGGGTTTTCTTTTAAATCGAAAGCAGTTTCACCCCCTTGACATTACCTTCAAGTACGAGAGGTTGTTGAAGTTTTGCTACAACTGTGGGAGACTCGAACACAGTGAGAATGAGTGTTGTTTCGACTCTTAAAAGTCTAAACGAGCTAGCAGTTGTGGTCCTTGGCTTAGTGCCTCACCATCATGGAAAAAACCAGCGGGGAAACAAGGCCGAGGATGGTCACAGGAAAACAAAGCCAACCTTTGCCTCTGGTTCCCTAGTCGGAGACAAGGGATAAGGACAAAAATTAACTGCTTACAAAGCTAGGCCAGATTCCAAAGAACCCTCATCCCGAGAGTACTAGAAACTTTAAATCAACCTCAGATTTGTGTTTGGGTGACGTGATTCCCAATATTGATTTTACTAGTAAGCTTGACATTGCTCTACCCAAGGATAAGGTTATCTCGGTTTCGTCGCTTAAAGAGGAGGTATCTGGTTTGGTTGGAACTGGCTCTAGTATGCTTAACGGTTCTAGTTCCAACAATTTACACGAGGAACCTTTTAAGGATCCTGGTCTTCTTAATAAACTGTGGGGCAACATGCTCACCGAGGGCTTGGAATCTATGGAAGTTTCGATTGATAGGAAACAAAAGAGAGTCGTGGAACCAAAAGAACCTTTTTTTGTAACCAAAAGCCGAAAACTCCTGAACCTAATCTCCAAGGGAATTTACCAGGCATCACCTGGGAATTTGTGTGCTCAAGGCTTTGGAGCCATTGCCAACGAGGACGTTCTCAAGCTCGCATTCTTCCCTAACTCCATCACGTGGTCATCTCCTCTGATAATCAAGCTCGAACGATCAAAACGAGGGTACACTTTTAGGGTTAAGCTGCTTACTTTGATTAAACAAGTAGCTCGAAGAAAGCATATGTAGGAGATCTCAAGAATGTCCATGGAAGGGGTAGGGGTTATCGAGTTGGGGTTGGATCCTTATGGAGTTGATATTACCAAAAATAGTCACTTGTTATCAATGATAAAATGATGTTATGTGAGGAGATTGTGGTTAGCGATGACGATTTCATGGAAGATCAGGTAAAGTCTAAAGAATTTTTAAGAGAAGGTTCGAATGTGAAAGCCCAGAATACGGATAACCCTTACAAGGGTTATTTGCAGTCACCATAAGTTGCCTTGGCCCGACTATCTTCGAAGGGAGGAATGATCGAAGGATAGCTTTTGGGCATGCTCCTTCATCTAGGACCACTCTTATGGATTTATCCTTTTTGATCCTAGGCCCTGTGTCTTTTTCAACCTATCTTGCCCTTGGTTGTGCTAGCTCTGTTATGTCAGTGATCCTCAATGAGGTGTCAAGTGGAGCTTTTGGTGACCTGGCCATGCATGGAAATGCTTTAACATCGCTCATGATGACAAGACCCTTGCCCGATAAGGGCAAGGGAGCCTGCCTCCGGACGGAGCTCTCGCATGGGTGTAGTTCGAGCCATCTTCTCCATTGTTCTGGTCGGATCTGTTTGACCCTTGATTTGGGTCTTTTTTCTCCGATTTATGTTTGTTTGTTTATTTCCTGATTTTTGGTTTGTTGTGCCCTTGGGGCTTTGGTTGTTGCCTGTTCTATTTGTCGACGTGGGCATGCATGGCTCTGCATGGTTTTTTTCGAGACGTTGTTTGTCCCTCGAATGGGTGTTCCCTCTTTTTCATTTGTTTTGTGGGGTCTGTTTGGTCGTGGACCGTGTAAAAAGGTTTAGTTTCTGTTTGTAAGTCTTTATTTGTTTTAATGGAACACCGTTGTTGATCACAAGAAAAAAACAGACTAACATCCTAACAAACTACTAATAGATTAACAATTTATTATATTCTAACATTCACCTACTTTCTTTTCTTTTGATTTTTTTCTAAGTAAACCTTTTCACCAACAGAAGATGCGTTGATATCTAAAGTGCAATCATTTTTTTTCATTTTCTTCTACTTTAATCAAAACATTTATCTATTTGACTTGAAGATAGACTTTTATGTTATCTTTTGTTTTATCAGTCAAAAGAGAAGAGATACGTGAGTTATCAAATGAACAAGTAAAATACTAACCCCAAATCACTAAGCTCCATTGTCAAGTCGCTATTCTCCATGCCTGATAACCGAACTGCAGCCATTGTATCAAGGAGCTCTTTCCTGGTGGCTAGAGGTGTAAATGAACCGAGCTTGAATTAATAAGACTATGTTCGAGTTCATTTGTTTATTTTTAAAGGTTTTCATATTCGGTTCGTGTTCATTTAAATTTTTAATATTGTTTTCATGTTCGTTTATTTATTTTTGAAGGTGTTCATGTTCGTTTGTTTAGTGTTCACGAACGTGTTCGTTTAAGTGTTCGCGAATGTGTTCGTTTAAGTGTTCCTGAACGTGTTCGTTTAAGCATTCTCGAACGTATTCGTTAAGTTTTCACAAATGTGTTCGTGAACACGCTCAATTAAGTGTTTGTTAACGTGTTCGTTAACGTGTTCGTTTATTCGTTCACAAACATGTTCATTTATATGTTCAAAAATGTTAACTAAATTAACAATAAATAAATAAAACAAAAGCAACAAAATAAAACTTACATTGCAACATGAACTTATATAACATCCTTAGTAACAACAAAAAAATTAGTTTTTAGATACATCCACAAGCATAAACGAGCTTATAAACGAGCTTATAAACGAGTCTATAAACGAGTCTATAAACGAGCTTATAAACGAGCTTGTTCATTAACATAAACGAGCAAAACACACATATGTTCGTGTTCGTTCGTTTACTAAACGAACATAAAAATTTGTTCATACTTGTTTATTCAGCTTAATAAACGAATGTTGTACGAACGGTTCGTCAAACGCTCTGTTCATTTACACCCCTACTGGTGACTGGTGACATCCATCAGCTTCTCTAGTGACTGTGCTGCTCTCTTGAAAGCCTTTCAGAAAAAATGAATACAAAATGGATAAGAGTAAATACTATCATTTAGAAACTATAACATTAATCATTGAAATTCTAATATCACTGAACTTGAAGTTGTTCAAGAGTAACCAACCAGAAGAGTAGGGATTGCAGAGAGAAAAAGCCAAGTTGCTGAAAATGCTACCTAGAAAAGATTTGTAGATTTGTCAGAATTACGACATACTTCAAAACATACTTTGCTGATTGTGTAATACTTTGATTAACATGGTAAGAAAAAGCACTCTGCAAAAACATTTGAGCTAATACATCTTTAAAAGCAAAAGTTGTTCAAAATTTACATACCTTTTATATTCCTTCCAAGGATTATAGAGTCAATAAATGTTTTACGTAAATAGGGTACATTTGGAATCCCCAAGGGTAATCTTTTTTTAGCTAATTATAAGTTTTTTTATTTGTTTTCTCCTTGAATGATATTCTCCGATGATGATTTCAAGTTACAGTAATTTTAGCTACAACTTTATTAACTAATTCGAAGTGCATTCAATTTCATTTACAAATTGGGTAAACTATATAAATGGTCCACCAACTATGACCTAATTCTTTTTGACATTTTTAAGTCAATATTCCTTTTTTATTATTTAATTAGAGAAATGACCCCCTGCCAGGATTATTTAGAAAAATGACCTCCAAATCGCCCACGTAAAAAGACATCGCATTCTGCAAAAAGCGTTTATAGAACTCCCTTTCTGCAGAAAGCGAGTTCCATCCGACGTGGAAGGACTTTTCAGATAACCCATTATAAAATTTAGAAAAACGACCTCGCGTTTTGCACATAGCGAGTTCTACGAGAAATTGAATTTATCGCCAGACTATATTATGCTGAACTTGCTTCCTGCAGAAAGCGAGTTCAATGCAATTCGAGACTGGAATACAAGGGTTTATAGGCTTGTTCGAGGTGTTTTTCCAGCTTGTTAATCGGAAAATTTCGTAATTTTTAAGCTTAGAGGCGTAGTATTAGAACTTATCTTTCAATTGAGGCTAACATTGACACATAAAAGGCATTATAAAGGGGGTAAAATTCGCGTTGAAAAGTGGTTCCAAAGCTTGGCTTTGTGCATGAAGAACAAGCTAAAATGGATTGATAGGCATGTTCGAGGGGGTTTTTCGGGAAGTTAATCTCAAAATTGGCATAATTTTTAAGCTTAGAGGCTTAGTATTGGAACTTATCTTTCAGTTGAGTCTAATATTGGAACATGCGAAGCATTATAAACGGGTTAAAAATTGCATTGAAAATGGTTCCAAAGCTTGGTTTTGTGCATGAAGAACAAGCTAAAATGGCTCGATAGACATGTTTGAGTGGTTTTTCTAAGATGATAATCGAAAAATTGGCGTAAATTTTATTCTTAGAGGCGTAGTATTGGAACTTATCTATCAGTTGAGACTTATATTGGCATATACGAAGCATTATAAACGGTGTTAAAATCACGTTGAAAATGGTTCCAAACCAAAAGAATTTGAAACTTAACGAAGAGATTTTGTTAATTACAAAAGTAGCAGTACAATGAAAAGTACAATTAATCAATGTGAGGGCATGACCGATTTGGACATTTGTTCTCGCTGTGTCCGGGATTCCTACATCTAGTGCATAGTTTCAATTGTCCGGTTCTTTCTCGATGTTTGACCAAATCCTCGGTATAGTAAATTTGCGTTGATCGTGGACTACCCTTTTTTTGCATCGTAGTGCACGATCTGGTCATATTTTAGGTTCATCATCAATTACATCAGAATCCTATTCATTTCCAATAGGAGGAAACTCGTATTCATAAACATTGAATACAGTTTCAAGTAATTATACCGGATCAACGAATGTCATGTAGTGAATCCGTACAGAAGAATAAGTAGCAATGGCTTACGCACACAGGTATTTAAATTTTTGGAAGACTCCGCACTCACATGTTTTTTCGTGTAGATTGACCACGTATGCGTTGTGCTCTATGCCTTCTAGCGGCCTCGAATATTTCGAAACACATAATGAATATTGTTCGAGAGAGAAGCATGTCGCATTCATCGCATTTGAATGTGAAACAAATGTTTGGAATTTTGTAAGGATATCTAGGTGGACTCTATGGCCACCTATCATCCAGTCTACTACTTGTTTTCCCAAGGTTGCAAAAAGGATTGCCAACCGATAATACGTCGCTTTAACAATAGAAGTGATTGACAAATGCCGCACTCCCTTCAGTGATGAATTGATTGGCTCAGCCAAGTTCAATATCATGTGACCATATCAACGACCCCCATAAAATGATCAAAGCCATTTCTCCCTCAGGATATTAACAAGTTAGTTATAGCCAAATATATTCCTAACTCTCAGTTGTTCAAGCAGCTCCTCAACCTCATTTACGTAATGTGTATGGCCTATTTAATAAAAGATGGAATAGTTAATGAGGAATAATAAATGCAAAGATATCATAGACCCAAAATAGTGAAAGATGTACCCATTCGAAGTACCATTAGACATGCATCTTCACTCTTGTACCTTTGCAAATAATTTGCACCAATGTAGCGTAAACAGTACTGGTGATAAATATAGGTAGGTTGCCAAGACCGGCCCATATGTTGGATTGCATATTTGATCCTTGTGCCTTTGTTAGAAGCAACACATATCCCATCATCTCTATCATGCATAACATGAGATAAAACATGTATTCGTAAGTTCTTAAGGAAGAATTCCCAAGAGTCGATATCTTTCTTTTCAACTATTGCGAAGGCGATGGGAATAGTTTTTCTATTGCCGTCTTGTACAACTGCCAATAATAATATCTGTGTGTTCTGCTGTACAACCATATGTCATCGATTTGAACCATTAGCTTACAGTGGCGGAATGTATTAACGCACTGGGAAAATGTCCAAAATAGCCAGTAGAATTGGCATGCACCTTGTACGATATGATCATTTTCGTATGCCGGTATAGTTTTTAGTTTTACAACCATTCTCGGAATACGTTTTTGCATTATTTTTAGCCATGGTCGTAACTCTTTGTACAATTCCTCTCATTGGCCATACAATTTTTATAGGGCCCGATGCCTTCCATACATGCTTTATGGTAGTCAACTATATAGGTGTATTGATATTTAATTGCGGTAATACAAGTCGCAACTGTGATACATAGATTTGCTTTGACCAGTGGAATGAATGCATCACAAAACACATGCACATCCAAGTTACGTTGATCCTGACTAAGGCTACTAATGGTGCATGTATGAGGTTGGACGTATTTTGTGATCTTCCATAGATTGTTCATCGTCTTCAAGCATGATACACGAATCTGTTGGGAGGCTCGAATCGATCAACTAAGATAGCCAAGAGGGGTGAACTGGTTTTTAGGTGTTTAAAATAGAAGCTATGGAAATTAAAAAATAGATACAAGAATTTATAGTGGTTCGAGCTTCTAACCAAGATCTACATCCACTACCTTAGCTTCCTACTAAGGATTTTCCCAAATTCACTATGAATTTCTTCCCTTTTTCTATGCTCAAAAGAAAACCTTTACAACCTCAAAGCTTATACCCCAAAGCTTTGAGAAAACCCATTCTTACAAGAGAAATACAAAGAGCAAACTAGGAAAACCTCACAAGGCTAATTTTTTTGTAATTCTACGCACTCACCGAAAACCTAACACTTGAGCATATATGATAATTAAGCTCACAAGTGTGTTCTACAAAGAAATTGGCAATTAAAGCACAAAAATACTTTCTCTATACATTGAATGTTGGCAAGTTATTTCTAGTTCTTCCATAGATGCTTGGAGGTGTCTTTTAAACCCTCTAACAACTTCATGGTCGTTACTAGCCGTTGGGGGTTATTTGAAGCTGTTGGAGCCTTTATTTCACATAATAAATATAGTTATGGACTCTTCGGTATCAATACGTAGGGACCTTTATAGGTACTCACGTATCAGTATGAAACCTACTCGTATCGATAAGGCTAGGCCTGTATCGGTACGAAATTTGGCTACTGGAATTTGGAAAACTTGGGGATCAAAAGTTGTATTGATACGCTCAAAACTGTATCATTACGGGGTCCTCTAGGTATCGGTACGGGTAAAACTGTATTGGTACTCAAGACCAGTTTTTGACACTTTGGCTGTTTAAAAACACTTAAAACATGTCAAAAACCCTTTGAAAACATTTCAAACATATTTTTCAAGTTTATGGACTTTGAAATATATTTGTAAATTAGTTTAAGTCCAAAAACATTTTTCATTAAGTTATATCAAAATCAAATAGGTTTTACAATCTCCCCTTTTTGATATAACGAAATCACTTGAAAATTATTTTTGTGAAAACTCCCTCGTAGTAAAATATTTTTTGAAAAAGAAAATATTTTTGAAAATATTTAAAACTCCCCCTTTTTCTTTTGGAAATTTACTTTTTCAAACCCATATCTCTCCCCTTTTTTATATCAAAAATATCAAAAATAGTTTCAAAACTAAGTTTGAAACCACATTAAGTTCAAAAACACCAATTGTTGAAAAAATTAGTACAAATTGATAGGAAACATCAATTGATGGTGTAATAGAGAAAAGAGAAAAAAAATTTAACTTGAAAGAAATTTAAAAAATGGCTCCCCCTTACTCAAACATCAAGTAGATTGTTAGTCCAACAATTCAAGAGAAATAAATTAAATTTCAAATAAATAAGACAAATAAACACATGAAATTCAATTAAACATGCCACAAATCAAGATACACATATAAGCATTCAAGGCAAGGCTAAAAGGAGACAAAACAATCTCTTTTTTACTGTGTGTAACGGTACGGTATATGCCGTATCGGTACTGGTTGATGGCTATATCGGTACGGTATGGGCAATACCGATACCGAAGGCACGAAATCTGATGAAAATACAGCAAAATCAACTTTAAAGGCCTTACAACTTAATTAAAAGTTCATACAAAGGCTCTATAAAGTTTTAGATATGCAATACGATCATTTTTACCACAAAACAACAACATACTTCTCAAGGTAACACATTTAAACATACAAAGCATAAATTTCATCAAATTCCACCAAACATTACAAGTTAATGGCCATAAACATAGATATGAGCATACAAGGCCAAAAACATGTAACTCATGCAATTGAGACTCCCCCTAACTATATGCAACAATACACAGCATGGAGTCATACAAGCATGCTTAGATCAACAAGAAATTTAGACATGAAAACATATGATCAAGCAAATTTCATGAAATAAATTTACCACTTGAACCAAGATTGGATGTCAAGCCTTCCTTCTTCAAGTGTCCTTCCTCCTTTGTATGTCACGAGCTTCCAAGGTTTAACTTTGATCATCAATGGCTCAAGCACACCTACAAAAGACAATCAAGTAATTTTTGGTATCCAAATAGCTTTGGATCCAATAGAGTTAGTCTTAAATAATTTAGTCCACTTAGGAATCCATTTTTCAATTTCATTTTTTTCTTTAAAACAACGAGTCCTTTTGGAACCCCAAATGTTTTTAACAATTTTACCATTTAGAAATATAGGGGAACTAGATTGTCTAACATAAAAGTTTGATTTAACAAAATTTTTATTTTTCTTTTCAAAATTCTTGTAAATCAAAATTTTTCTTTCTTAAGATCATCCAACTCCTTTTGATGATCTTTTTGGACTTGTTGAAGCAAATTTTGTAAATTAACATTCTTTTGTTCAAACTCATTGAGTTTTACTTCAAGTTCATCCTTGTTTTTAGAAATCAAATCATTTTGAATTTTCAAATTTGAAACCAATTTCTTGTTTTTCAAAATGTGATTTTTAAATTCTAAAACCAACTCATCATAAGCATCTTGTAATTCATCAAAAGAATATGAAACTAAAATAGAAGAATTAGAAGTTATCCTTGAATCTTTTTTAAAGGCCACGAGACAAAGGTGAGTTACTTCATCATCAGTGGAGTCCTCTTTATCACTCCATGTATCCACAAATGCCTTCTTCTTATGGCTTGATCCTTTCTTGTTGAAACGAGGGCAATCATACTTGGTATGGCACGGCTTCTTGCACTCGAAAAATATAATGGGATCCTTTCTCTTTATTTTTGATTCATGCATTAATTCTTCCTTGTGGCACTTCATGAATCAGGCAAATTTCATGAAGAGCTTGGTCATCTCTTCTTCTTCACTATCCTTTCCACTTGAATCTTCTTGTTGGCTTGTAGAGGATTTGAGAGCAACAAGGTTTACGTCAATGCCTTGCTCTATTATCTTCTTTTTTCCCTTTCAACATCATCATCTCATGAGTGAGCAAAGATCCCATAAGCTCATCAAGCTTGAGCTCCTTAAAATTCTTTAAATCTATGATAGCGGTCTTCTTAGAATCTCATAAGTCGGGAAGTAAGTAAATCAACTTCCTCACAAGCTTGTCTTTCGGGATCATCTCTCCAAATCTTTTAAGCCCATTCACAATGGTGGATAATCGATCGAACATAGTTTTGATGTATTCATTGGGGTTCATCTTGAAGTTCTCATACTCAAGGTTGAGAAGACCAATCTTGGTCTCCTTTACTTCATTGGTTCTTTCGAGTGACTTTAATCTTGTCCCAAATTTCATTGGCACTCGAGCAAGAAGATATCTTTGCATACTCATCGGCTCCAAGTGCACAAAATAAGATGTGCATCGCCTAATCGTTGAGTTGCATCTTCTTTCGATCTTTCACATTCTATTATGCCTTGATTCTTTGAGGAAATAACGGGCCATCAATAAAGATATCCCAAAGACGGTAATCAATGGATTTCATGAAGAACTTCATCCTATTCTTCCAATAAGAGTAGTTGGCACCGTTGAAGAAAGCTGGCTTGTCAATGGATTGCACCATGAACTCCAATTGATGTAGAAATAACTTGATCACTTGAGGATCGACTCTTATGATGTTAATTTGAAGTAAGAGACCTCGCTCTGATACCAATTGTTAGGAGGCTCGAATCAATCAACCGACGTAGCCAAGAGGGGGAGAATTGGTTTTTAGTTGTTTGAAGTAGAAGCTATGGAAATTAAAAAATAGACACAAGAATTTATAATGGTTCGAGCTTCTAACCAAGCTCTACATCCACTATATTAGCTTCCTACTAAGGATTTTACCAAATTCACTATGAATTTCTTCCCTTTTTCTAGGCTTAAGAGGAAACCTTTATAACCTCTAAGCTTTGAAAAAACTCTCTCTTACAAGAGAAATACAAAGAGCAAACTAGGAAAACCTAACAAGGTTGATTTGTTTGCAATTCTAAGCACTCACCTAAAACCTAACACTTGAGCATATATGACAATTAAGCTCACAAGTGTGTTCTACAAAGAAACTGACAATTAAAGCATAAAAACACTTTCTTTATAGACTGAATGTTGGCAAGTTGTTTCTAGTTCTTCCATAGATGCTTGGAGGTGTCTTTTAAACCCTTTAACAACTTCATGGCCGTTACTAGCCATTGGGGGTTGTTTGGAGCCATTAGAGACTTTATTTCCCACAATAAATGTAGTTCTGGACTCCTCAATATCGGTACGCGGGGACCGTATCGGTACTTGTTCTTCAAAAAACCAGCCATTAAAGCATTTAAAACACAGAGGTATCGACATGATGTACAAGTGTATCAGTATGCACCTACTTGTATCGATATAGCTAGGCCTATATCGGTACAGAATTTGGTTACTGTAATTTGGAAAAGTTGTGGATCAAATATCGATACGCTCAAAATTGTATCGGTACGGGGTCCTCTAAGTATCGGTACGAGTAAAATTGTATCGGTGCTCAAGACTAGTTTTTGACACTTTGGCTGTTTAAAAACACTTAAAACATGTCAAAAACCATTTGAAAACATTTCAAACATATTTTTCAAGTTTATAGACTTTGAAATATTTTTGCGAATTAGTTTAAGTCCAAAACACTTTCCATTAAGTTATATCAAAATCAAATAGGTTTTACAGAATCCTCCAATTATATCTCTGGTTCTTGTGGAAACATTCAGCAATGTACTTGTCCGCTGTAGTTTTATACACAGTCGACGTAATTGAACGGCTTATATTGTATTTCTTAATGGCAGCCTCAGCCAAGTTTTTTGGTCTTGAAGGCCATTCCAATATAGAGTTCACCATCACCACGTTGGTTATATTGCTCAATCTGTGGGAATTGCAAAAATTTTAGAGCATTGAAGACTTCCATATCAATCGTCGTGAAGTGGGATGACGGTTGGTAAAAAGAAATAGGAGTTGAGCTCCTAGCAGCATGTGGAATATTGAAAGTTGCAGCGTGTGAGATTATGAGAGGGATGGGGCCCTATTTATAGGAGTCTTCGCACCCCTTCCAAAGTGATATCCTGGGCAGAAAGCGAGTTCCGTTGAAAAGACACGACCTTTCAATGCGAATCAATTCCAATCTTGTCAGAATGAAACTCGCTATGTGCAGAAAGCGAGTTCCAAGATTTTTAAAATTTAAGTTTTTAATTTTTTTATAATTATGCATGAAGAAAATGATACATTTTTATAAGTTATTAGTTTTTTTTCATTTTAAATAAAATTCCAATGTTTTTTATTTTGATATTTTTTATTTATTCAATTGTAATATTTTTTCTATTTTTTATTTTATATTCGATTAAAATATGCATAGATCTTTTAATAATTAAAATCATTTTAAATATGAAATGATTTTTTAAAATATTTTAAAATTAGCATCTTTTTATATTTACGATCTTTTAAATTTAACAATTACGATCCACATTATTAAATTATTTGAATCGAATCCACATTATTTAGATAGAATTTTACATTTATCTTCATAAATTATTATGATATTTTTATATTTAATAATTATGATTTTTTCATAATTAGGATATTTTAAAAAAAAATTGATTAGAAGAGGGGAAATACGACTAACGGCCTCGTTAAAAACCTCCCTAAACCTAGATGGAGGAAAAGAGTACCAAGTAGTCGTATTTTACAAGAGATCAAACAAGATTAAGACTTGGCCAAAATTTACAAACCAAAAAAAAGCAAACAAGCAAGAGTCACCCAATGGCCACAGGATTGCCAACCAAGCTTACAGGAGAGCTAAGTCACTCCTCCAATCCAGATGCCTCATTCTCTACAACCTCAACTAGATTATTAAGATAGAATTTTACATTTATCTTCATAAATTATTATTTTCATTTAATTGAATAACCTGTGTCTTATCAGTTGGGAACAACCATGACAAATAAAACTCGTTTTCTGCCTTATAATAAAGTCCAGCGATAAATTAGTCTGTTGATTCAACTTCTCGTAAAACTCGCTATGTGCAAAACGTGAGGTCGTTTTTCCAAATTTTATAATGGGTTATCTATAAATTCCTTCCACGTCGGATAAAACTCGCTTTTTGTAGAAAGGGAGTTCTATAAACGCTTTTGCAGAACGTGACGTTTTCCTACGTGGGTGATTTGGGGTCATTTTTAAAAAAAAATCTGGCAGGGGTTAATTTCTCTAATTAAATAATAAAAAAGAATATTGATATAAAAATGCCAATTTTTTTAGTCCCCTAACTATGAGAAATTACAAATAGGTCCCCCGACTACTCGTGACTAACAAATCGGTCCAATTCCGTTAAAAAATAAATGACTGATGATGTGGCAGTTAATAAAATATGTATAATAACAAATTTAACACTTAACCTTTACATTTTATTTTAATTTGGTCCTAAATTTAAAATTTTAGCTCTCAACATTTAAATATTACAACATTTTAATCTCTTAAATCTTAAACTTCATCTTCTTCCCTTTTAAAAACAAAAGGTATGCACCTCCTGTTGTAGGTAGCTCATCATAGGTAGTTAACGTAAACATCAATAGAGGTTTTGATTCTCCAACGATTTTCCACTGCTCATACAAATGAGGTTGCAGATGGTTATTGTTAACACCAATAAAGGTTTTTTTAGAATGGAAGAAGATGAAATTTAGGATTTAAGGGACTAAAATGTTGTAATATTTAAATATTGAGATATGAAAATTTAAATCTAGGACCAAATTAAAATAAAATGTAAAATTTGAGGGTTAAATATGTTATTATACATATTTTATTAATTGACACATCATCAACTATTTATTTTTAATGGAATTGAACTGATTTGTTAATCGCGATTAGTCGAGGGGTCTATTTGCAATTTCTCATAGTTAGAAGACTCAACAAAGAATTGAGTCATAGTCGGGGGACCATTTATGTAGTTTACCCTTACAAATTCAAGGAAGTTCCAAATAATGAGCAAGATTAAGGAACTAAAGATAGAAATAATTAAGGAGAACTGACAGCGCAGGCGATGACGTTGAGCACGAGGATGTGGCGATTGGTGAGGCCCCATTGAGAGAGCTGAAGAGAGGGGGATTCGACGGAGGAGATGTAATGTGTAGAAACTGACAGGTTGTATGATGATGCCGACAAAGATGGAGATGATGAAGCTGAAACATAGTTTGAATGAACGAAACAAGAAGTGACGATAGAGCGGAAGGCAAAGATTACGGACAGAACGTTGTGGGCAGTTGTTATTTGGGAACATGCGATTGATGGAGGTGAGGCTGAAATTAGCTGTCTATAATTTTATTCCACTCAAGAACATCGATCGATCTTGATTTACGTCTGCAACTTTTGTTTTCTTCAAAAATTCTTTTCCCTTTCCTCTGCCTTTTAACTCCTTAATATCCAAAGCATCTTTAGTTTTCTTGAATAGTCTGACTGTTCAGCGTTCATGGTTGAATATTGCTAAGTTGCAGCTCGAAATTTGATATTTTCGGCTTAATTCTAATTACCATCCTCAAACTATGATATTTATTCTAAATTAGCCTCAACTTTAAAAACTTTCTAATTGCATCATAAAAGTATTAGGATTGTACCGATCAACCGTTACCTTTTTCCCGATAAAGATGAAAAATCTACAATTACATCAAGATCACTCAGGGGTAATAAAATTAATTATATAAGTTTGACCCCCTAAACTTGCTCCTTCGCTCACTAGTCTCTGGAACTTTTTCATCTCACATCCTCTAAACTTCTGTGTATGTATACAAGTTATTATTACCGGATTTATAACATATAAATAGTACAAAGAATTAATAACAAAATTTGACTTACATTTTGTTGATCACTAATGTGAGCAACCATTTCAGATGATAGTTCCTGAGCCATTTAGAATGTGAAGATGTGGGATTTAGGTTGTCTCTTCTCAGAGGACGGGGTGAAGACATGTGTCAATCGAGGATAGGTGTGTTAGTGAGTTAGGTTCGCTGTGACTCGAATATTGATACGAATCACGTGGCTATGCACGTGATTCGAATAGCGTTCGCATGTCGATTCCGCAAGGGAATAACTTTGGCCCTGTGAGTATGTTCGCATAGGGTTGTAACTGGGTATTCGTACGGCTATAGTTCGTTGATACTAACAATTTCCCCAGGTGGGGAAAGGTTATAAAGTGACCTTAGCACACTTGGGAAATTTTAGGAGTTTTAGGAAGGCGGTAGTTCTTATGGAAATTTTGAAATGATGATAAAATAGCTTTACTGTATGTGAAACGTCACGTAACATATCTTTTGGTTAACCAGTCGGGTCCTTTCGAGGATAAACCATTCCATATGAAATGTCATAAAAAATTCTTTATTAGGGGTGGCATGCCGAGATTATCCAAAAAGAATCTTCTTGTTTCGATGGCTAATTAATCTGTTGTGATCAGCGACGAATATGAGTGTAGTACTGAGTTTGATAAAATGAGTAAGACTCTAGAATGTAGGGGTCCTCGTGTGGTGGATCATTTTTGCTATCAGTTTGGGTTGCCACAAGGAACATATCGCTTGAGTGGGTTTTAAGATGACGGCAAATTGTGGTTTTTCATCTCTCTATTTGCTTTTGAAGTTGGGTTCCATTTGTCGCTTCATTCATTTTTTGTAGATTGGTTGAACAGGTTCGATGTGGCCCCAGGGTAGCTAATTGGGATGAGTAGATGGACTTTGATGACACATTTCCTAAACTATAAAATTCTTGGTGGTGAACCTTCTATCAATGTTTTTCGCTACTTTTATAATGTAATGGGTGGTAATGATAAGAGTGTGAAGGGTATTGTTTTAATTAGTCTGCGTACCGGGAAGATGCCAATCATGAGCAATTATGCAAGCAATCTTTGTTTGGAAAGACATAAATATATTAAGGTGGAATGTAAATTTGGGGGTTTTATTTTTCCCGTTGTTTGGCGTCACCCAACGAAGGATAGAGTGGAGTCACCTGACTTAAACAAGTTTACGCCCGGTGAGTTGTGTCTTATTACGAGGTTAGAAGGAGGTCCTCCACTGCAATTTGAGGAAATAGGCACTTTGAGGAATGTGTGGGTGCATTGTTTAAAGAGTAAAAGCCCGAATGGTTGGGATGAGTCTGATTTTGACGTGTTTCCTAAAGGGTCCTTGGCAAAAGTACCAATTCATACAGAAGCTTGGCCTTTCTGCAGAAATGATCGCATTGCAAGGATTCTTTTGGGTCGTAAGGCAGAACGAGAGAACATTTTTTCTCATCATGCTGGCATTCATGTTCGCCCTTGGAAATATCGGACAGAGGCTGAGAGTAGCAATGGAAAAAATAGGTATCTTCGCGTTCGTCCATTCCATCTTCCTTTTGAGAAGAAGAGTGTGATTCTGTTAACTTGAAGTGCAGGACAAAGAGGAGTATGGATACTGGTGGCACTTCGTTATACGTTTTTGGATATAATATAGGGCAACCCATGTTTGCTCTTTATCTTAAAATATCATTGCTTTCCCATTTTATTCCTGATTATAATATTTTAACTAGCGTTTTCCTTTTGTCATCAGGAGTGGTAGCAACCCCGTTAGAAGTTATCTAGGGCTATAACCTGCTATAGGTATCTCTTTTTGTATCTGTTAGGGATCAAATAGGTTTGTAGGCTTTAGAAGAGGTAACATCTTTGCATGTCCCTACTGACAAACATGCAAGTTCGCCATATTTGGTGACCCCTGTAACTGTTGTGGCATCTTCGAGAAACACAATTATTGTTGTTTCATGCTCAACAAGCTCTGTTGGTGTTGGTGTCACTGATTTTTAGCTTGGCAAACAAAGGAAAGGGATCGCGTCAAACATGGAAAATAAAGGGAAAATCAGCTCCCAAATCAAAGCTGAATCGAGTGGGTAAAGGGTGAAATCAGCTCAAAAATTCAAGCCAGTCAAAACTGTCTGCAAAACGCAAGAAAAAGGAAAGAAAGTTGGATCGAATATGAAGAAAAAGGGAAAGAAAAAGCAAGCAATTAGGGGTTGATTCAAAAAAAAAAGAAATAAACCAATCCCAAATTTTTGCATATTCGATTCAAAAAGGGAACATATCATAAGATTTGGACAGATTTCGGTCAAATTGGAGAAAAGGAAAGTAGGAATCAAATCAAGTATTTTAAGGCAATATTCCGCCCGATTTTAGGTATTAATTTTGATTTTTTTCCATGTATTTTTGGGGTAGAAAATCCGATATAAACCCCTTCTCATTCACTTGTAAACACACAACACATTCACAACTCATTCACAAATTCACAACACGATTTACACCACTCTTACATTGTATCCAACATCCTTAGAAAATCAAAATTGTATTGAAGATCCGGTGGAAATACAAGAAGAAAATTTCTTCAACTTGGTAATTTGTTCTTTTTTATTTTTATCTTTATTTATTTTATTTATTTTGGATATAATTAACGTTGAAGGCATTTTTCACCTTTTTTGGAGTTTTAAAGATATTTGCTCAAGTATTTTAATCGATATAAAAAGAGGGAGTTTTATGGTGTACCATTGCTGGTGGACGACAGCTGGTGCCGGTGGTGGTCGGCCGGCACGGTGGTGCACCATCTTGTTCTTTATCCATTACTTTTTCCTTTGAACATCTATTTGTTTTTATCTAAAAGTTGCTTAATCAAAATTTTTTAAGGACACGTGGTAAAAGGTGTTTTTGGGCCCCATACCCATTTCAAATAAAGTGGGCCATTTTTAAATCCATACATTTTTATTCCATAAAATTCCTTAAATATTCTTTAAATTTGACATATCATTTTTATTTGTTTTTAATCTAACCATTAATTCCTTTTCCTTTATTGATTTCAAATTTTTACCAAAACCCTTCTTCATCATATTCTTTAACAAAATAATAAAATTAGCCCTTTTTACAAAAGAGGTCCAAATACCGTGTGTTGACTCGTTCACGAGAAGGATACATACAATTTAACTAAATTCCTTTCCATTTTTGTTATTTTATTTAATTTTGTAAATTGAATTGATGTTAACTTTTTATCTTGTTAATTTAATTTGTTAACTGTATGTCTCTAATTAAAATTTTAGTTTAGATAAACCCTAGGTTTAGGTTCTTTAGTGTTAGAGCCCTAGTTAGTTTAGAGCCTTTGAAGTTGAAATAAAATTCTCTTTTCACAATAAAAATCATAAAATACACTTAATAATATTTTAACCCTGATAGGTAAAATACACTTAGACAATTCTTAGGGTTAATAACCAACTAGAATAATAAAAGTTTTAACACATTAATATTTTCTTTGATTGTTTGTTAATAAAAGTGAAACCTAATTAATGTGGTGTCTTACTAAAAGGAGATGACGAGTTAGCGCCAGAAATGTTGGTGGTGATTAGAGTTCATTCTTAGGATGGTGGGACCTTTAAATAGAATCATATTCATAAATGGACAATAAGTTAAATTTCATACGAACTTGCAAATTTCGACATCAAAACATTTTGTAATCAGCTAGGTACCAATTTTTGGGCGTTGTGGGGGTGCTAACCCTTCCCCACACATAACCGACTCTCGAATCCATTTTTGTGTTTTTTGTAGACCAAAAATGGTTGTTTTAATATAGTAAAATGGTTTTATTAAAATGACCCGTTTTTAGGTGATCCAATCACACATTTTAAAAGATTTCTGGAACTCATTTTTTTGGTTCCTTTAATAATCGCCGAGCCCTTAAAAAGGCTGGGACGGCTTGGCGACTCCGCTAGGGACATTTTTTGTTTTTACAAAAAAGAGAGTCAGGCCACAAGCTGATTACACTTTGCTTTAATGTTAGAATTTTCTAAATTTATATAAAATTTATCTTAATTATCCATTTATGAATATATTCTTATTTTATACATTTAAAGCTTGATTATAAGTTATATATCCGAGCTTCGTCCCGATCGTTTAAGTGATGGGAAAATGCTTTACTCATGTGAGAATATTGATTCTCCTTATGAGCCTAGCAATTACCTTCGGGACTCATATGCCCTATGTCTTCGTAAGGATACTAATCCTTCGTGAAGACATAGGAAATGGGTCCTCCAGAGTTGAACTTGGTTCGTTTGAAGCCTATAATGGGTGAGAATCAAGGGCCTTTCTACCCTTGTTAGGGGATAGCGAGGACAATTTAGGTTTCTAGAACCAAACCTTTGTTTGTAAATCTAGGAGCCCACCCCATTAGAGCTGTGTGATGAACCATAGAAGTAGAATTTGGCCAAGATTTTTTTGCAATAATAGTCCGAGGAAGAGCGTGTCCAGAAATGTTAGAATGTGCTTCCCAGTTACTATTCTTACAATGAAATTATTTTGGACCTTTTTAGGTTTTTTATTTATTTTTCTTGTTGTGCATGCATTTCATATCTAGAAGGGGTCGAGTCTAGAGAACATTGCTCAGAGTAGAACATGGTTTTTCACAATGGATGAAGGCTCCTTTAAAAGAGAAAGATAATGTGAGTGTACATCTCTAGTATGAGGTCAACCAGCGAGCACTTGTGAATGAGGAAAAGAAGGGAAAACAAGCGAGAAGAACAAACGGGTTGTCAAAAAAGGAAAAGAGAACATAGCCGTATGGAAAAAGAAGGTCCATGTCAACAAGGTTTGTTTGTGCGAATTGCGTTGTATATGTGACTCAACCAATGAGAAGCTGAGAAAGATTCAAGCCTTAGTTGCTGAGTTGCAGACCCAGGTGGCAAGTGAGAATGAAACACTGAAGGAGCAAGTAAAGGCCATAGAGAATATCGTCTTTGTACTCGAGGATATCAAAAAAGGGGCAATAACTACTAGTTCACTCATCTTAGAAATAATGCCATGAGATTCCAGGAGCATGACAAGCTTGGAAAGAGTATCATAGCCTAAATTCGGGATGTAGCCGGGTATAAGACGATAACTAAGAAAGCTGTAGCTTTGTGCTAGTATGAGAAGTAGGACTGAGACTCTTATGGATGGTCGAGGAGATAAAAGACCAGGTACTCGGGCCGAGATGCACTCGTAGTATAAATCAAAATCTTCCATAATAAGGAACTTCGACATCCAATGAAGAACTACTTCTACAACAATACCTTAATAGAATCGATAGCACTTCGCCTACATTCATGCATTTACATTTTTGTTTTTTTTGTTGTTTGTTTGCATCAATAGTTTACTTCATTGCATACATTCATACATAATAAAAGAATTAATATGGTAAAATTTAAAAAATCTCAAAAAAAGAAAGCTTTGCATAAGCACGATACCCAAGCAATGGTCATTAAATACATGTCGTCAGCTTCAGAATTGAACCGCAAGAATACGTGAGCTTGTTGGGATGTTGTTACCCAGATAGCAGACATGTTAGGGTTTTGGGACCCATATAAAGAGAAAGCAACTAATGGCATCGAAGCCCTGCCAGAAATTGCCTACGCTCCCTCTGGGAATCAAGGAAAGAAATATGAAAAGTACCCTATAGCCTGAACAACTTCAGCAGTAGAATCTTGTCGAAAATTAGACTGGTCGAGCTTTGCTGGAATTTACTCATGCTTTCCCGGAACAATGATCAATGATTTTCCTAGAAAATGGTAGAGTCATACCTAGAACCAACCCTTTTGCTTTTACCCGCGAGCATTAGGGATCTTTTGTAAGGCTCTCTATGTTATTCTACTTGTATAAAAGATACATTCCCTTTAATTTTCTCAAGTGGCAAATATTTCATTTTTCCTATGCGTTTCATCTCCATAGGAGATTCCCTTCAAAAATACATCCTATTGGCAGAGCTCATATTATTGATTGTATGGATGGTTCTAGAATCTAATCCCGAGATATAATGGCAATAAAGTGTGTTCAGGATTAATGGGAAAAATCCCATTTTGAGTGAATTTACCTCTCAGACATTGTTGTTTAGGGTTTTCAAATAAAGAGATAACTCTAAAACATTTACCAACTAAAGGTTACTTCTATTCGATGATATTTGTGTGTGAAATGACATTTGGCATTTTCTTCATTTCCCTTCTCGAATAAGGAAATAAAAATCCGTTGTTGTCCCCTTTGATCATGATATTATTCTTGTGTTTGAACCCTAACCAAAGATCACTCCCCACATTGGGGGGCAAAGAGGATGAAAAATTATTTTCAAGTGATAAAGAAAATATCAAGTTGAATGTCCTAAATTTAAAATAAAAAGGACAAGGAAAAGGGGCAAAAAAGAACAAACAAAAAAGAAAAGAATGAAGAAATAAAAGCTGAAATACAAAATAAAAATGTGCAAAATCCTTCAAGGGATACATATCCCTGAAAAGGAAATGAACTATAGGGTGAAAACCCAAAATGGGCAGTCTAGAGTGATCTAAAGAATAAAAGAACGAAGATTTCATCAAGAAAGATCGATCATTGGTTTAATCACCCTTAAAACATGTATTTGAGCATGTATACCTTTTTTTTGTAACCCGAGCCTAGCCTACATTACAAGCTTTACAAGCTTTAAAAGACCATTTGGATCACACATAAATATCTGAGAAAAGGAGTTTGTTTGCAGAACATATTCTGCCTTATCGAGTTAACCTTTCTTTAGGGACCTCAAAACTTCTAATGTCTGATTGAGATTAGAAAAGTGGGAAAATTGAGATTTGGGGAGTGGGCGAGTTAAAGAGAGCCACTTAAAAGTGGGGGAATATTTCGTTGATGGATTCGTGAATCATTCATACTATGAATTTTGGGGCATCTGACTTTGCTTTCTTTTTTCATGTTTGCCATGACTTTTTCCTTTAAACCCTCATTTCTAGCCTTTATTTTTTTAAAATACTCATTTCTGGCCTTTTATTTTTCTTTAAATCCTCATTGCTAACCCTTTTCTTGCATCTTACAAGTAAAGTGACATAGATTCATGAAAAAAAAACAAAGGTTTCTTGGTATTGATTCCAAATCCAGGAGCAATTGTTGACCATCATATCAAGAAATAATAGGGGCAACACCGCCTTCATTAGTTTATGGGATAAAAGGTTGAGTTGCCAATCAAGGTTGAAATTCCATTTCTCCGTGTTTTGATGGAAGCAAAACTAGAAGAAGCAAAGTAGGTCCAAGCAAGATATGACCAGTTGAGTTATTCAATGAAAAATGGGTTGAAAGTCATTTGTCGTGGTTAGGTGAATCAGAGAAGAATGACAAGAAAGTTTATCCGAGAAGGATATTTCGTATTAGAAAATTTTTGCTCATTCCAAGAGATTCTCGGGGAAAATGAAAGACTAAATGGAAGAAGGCATTCTCAAAAAGAACAATGATCTTGGTTGAGATGGATAGAGATGAACTTCATAGATGAATTCAGAAGTTTTATGCCTAAAAAAGAAGATGAAAAAAAATAAAAAGAAAAAAATAAAATTATCGAAAGGTGAAAACTCACAAAGGGCGCCTTAGATAAAAAAAGAAAAAAAAGGGTTCAAGATGAAAACTCGCAAAGGGCTTCTTGAAACCAAAAGAGGATCCGAGTTGAAACCCGCAAAGGACGACTCGGATAGTTTATGGATTAGGCAAACAGCAAATGAATCTCTCGAAAACTTGGCATCTTGAAAGGAATTTCGTGTCCTTATACCTCTTCGACTTGGCAAGGCAGCATGAGGTAATTTTTGGTGTTCTTACTTGGAAAGTTTTGGCCAGTGGCATCTGAATTTTAAATAGGGCACGCCCAGAGTGGGGAAATTTGCATTGGCCAAGGATTTAAAGCTAATATCAATGTTAATAGGCGTAAGAGGAAGATAAGAAGACGACAATATCATTCAAAGACATTCAAGGTAGAAATAAGCTTTGCTGCAGGCAAGCGCTTCAAACTGCACCGTAGGGGCAAGAATTGGAGAACTCACAAGAGGCACTAAATGTGCTTAATATTATTCTAAGAGATGCCAGAATGACAAAGCAGATTATTTTAATAAACATTTGGATCAAATGTCTAAGGATCATATGTTTTCTACGAAGAAAAGAGATACAACGAATGAAATGCCAGAGCATAGCTATCTGTCTGGGCTAAGGGAGCAAATATGCAAAGAAGCAAAGAGGAAAAACCCCAAAGAAAAAACCAAAAAAAAAAAAAAAAATAAAAAGAGAAAAGTTTAAAAATGAAAAGGAGAAAAATGAAAGAGAAAAGGACGTGCATTCATGTGTTAGGCATCCCTAGGAGCATGTTCATCATAATCATAGCATTTGTTAAATTTTGACAGACATAGAACTCGCATATCTATTCAGGAATAAGGAGAATGAAACCCGCTTATCCATTTAGGCATAAGGAGAATGAAACCCATCTATTTGTTCAGGCATAAGGAGAATGGAACCCGCCTATCCGTTCAGGGGTAATAGGGATAGAATTGCTTATCTATTCGGGCATGAGGAGAATAGAACACGTCTATCTATTTAGGCGTAATAGGGATGGAATTGCTTATCTATTTAGGCATAAGGAGAATAGAACTCGCCTATCCATTCAAGCGTAATAAGTATGGAATTGCTTATCTATTCAATCATGGGGAGAATAAAACCTGCCTATCTGTTCAAGCGTAATGGGGATGGAATTGCTTATCTATTCGGGCTTGAGAAGAATAGAACTCGCCTATCCATTTAGGCATAAATAGGGATGGAAATTGCTTATCTATTCAGGCATAAGGAGAATAAAACCCGCCTATCCGTTTAGGCGTGATAAGAATGGAATTTCTTATCTATTTAAGCATGAGGAAAATAGAACTCGCATATTCATTTAGGCGTAATAGGGATGGAATCGCTTATCTATTCGGGCATGAGAAGAATAGAACTCGCCTATCCGTTCAGGCATAATAGGGATGGAATTGCTTATCTATTCGGGCATGAGGAGAATAAAACTCGTTTATCCGCTTAGGCATAATAAGAATATAATTGCTTATCTATTCGAGCATGAGGAGAATCTAACCCGTCTATCAGTTCAAGCGTAATAGGAATAGAATTGATTATCTATCCGAGCATTAGGAGAATAGAACCTGCCAATTCGTTCAGGCGTAAAAGGGATAGGATTACTTATCTATTCGGGCGTGAAGAGAATAGAACTCATTTATCCATTCAGGCATAAGGAGAATAGAACATGTCTATTTGTTCAGGCATAAGGAGAATAGAACTTGCCTATCCGTTCAAGCATAAGGAGAATGAAACCCGTCTATCCGTTCAGGCATGAGGAGAATAGAACCTTATTTTTTAGCAAACTGCCTATCTGTTCAGGCATGAGGAGAATGGAACCTTTATTTTTTAGCACAACGCCTATCCGTTCGGGCGCAAGGAGAATGAAACCTTTATTTTTAGCAAAACGCCTATCTGTTCGGGTGCGAGAAGAATGGAACATTTATTTTTCAACACAATGCCTATCTGTTCGGGCGTGAGGAAAATAGAACCTTTATTTTTTAGCATAATGCCTATCTGTTCAGGATCAAGGAGAATGGAACCTTTATTTATTAGCACAACTCATATCCGTTCGGGCACGAGAAGGATGGAACCTTTTATTTTTTAGCACAATGTCTATCCGTTCGAGTACGATGAGAATAGAACCTTTATTTTTCAGCAACAACCTATCCGTTCGGGCGCGAGGAGAATGAAACCTTTATTTTTCATCACAACACCTATATGTTCGGGCACGAGGAGAATGGAACCTTTATTTTTCAGTACAAATCATATTCGTTCGGGCATGAGGAGAATGGAACCTTTATTTTTTTAGCAAAATGCCTATCCGTTCGGGAGCAAGGAGAATGGAACCTTTATTTTTCAGCACAACGCCTATCCGTTCGGGAGCAAGGAGAATGAAACCTTTATTTTTCAGCACAACGCCTATCTATTCGGGCACGAGGAGAATGAAACCTTTATTTTTCAGTGCAACGCCTATCCGTTCGGGCGCGAGGAGAATGGAACCCAGTTTTTTAGCACAACGCCTATCCGTTCAGGCGTGAGGAGAATGGAACCTTTATTTTTCAGCAACCGTCTATCCGTTCAGGATCGAGGAGAATGGAACCTTGCTTTGATGTCCATCAACCAATTTACAGCGTGATTAGCTAAAATAAGTGCCTTTTGTTATTTGCTCTATTCCTGTTTCACCGAAATAAGCAAAGAGGGGCAGTTATTGTCACTGAATTTTAGCTTGGCATAAAAAAACAAGGAAATGGATCGCGTCAAACATGGAAAATAAAAGGAAAATCAGCTCCCAAATTAAAGTTGAATATAGTGGAAAATGGTGAAATCAGCTCAAAAAATTCAAGCCAATCAAAATTGTCTGCAAAACGCAAGAAAATGAATAAAAGTTGGATCGAATATGAAGAAAAGGGGAAAGAAAAAGCAAGCAATTAGGGGCTGATTTGAATCAAAAAAGAAGAAATAAACCAGTCCTAAATTTTTGCAGATTCGATTCAAAAAGGGAACGTGTCATAAGATTTCTTGTTCACCATTCCACACAACACAATTTACACCACTCTTACATTGTATCCAAAAATCCTTAGAAGATCAAAATTGTATTGAAGTTCCGGTGGAAATACAAGAAGCAAATTTCTTCAACTTGGTAATTTGTTCTTATATTTTGAATATAATTAAAGTTGGAGGCAATTTTCACATTTTTTGGAGTTTTAAAGATATTTGCTCAAGCATTTTAATCGAATATAAAATAGAGGGGGGGTTTTGTGGTGTACCATCGCCGGTGGCCGGCTATCGTCGCCGATTTCCGGCTTGGTGGTGCACCACTTTGCTCTTCATCCATTGTTTTTTCCTATGAACTCCTATTTGTTTTTATCTAAAAGTTGTTTGATCCAAATTTTTTAAGGAGACGTGGTAAAAGGTGTTTTTGGACCCTATACCCATTTCAAATAAAGTGGGCCAATTTTGAATCCATACATTTTTATTCCATAAAATTCCTTCTTAAATATTCTTTAAATTTGACATATCATTTTCTATGTACTTTTAATCTAACCATTAATTCCTTTTCCTTTATTGATTTCAAATTTTCTTTTAATTACTAACCCCATTTTTATCATTTTTCTTTAAAAATAATAAAATTAACCTTTTTACAAAAATGATTTAAATATGGTGTTGAAATAAAATTCTCTTCTCACAATAAAAATCATAAAATACACTTAATAATATTTAATCCTTGATAAGAAAATACACTTTTTAAATTTTTTATTCCTTTCCATTTTTATTATTTTATTTAATTTTGTAAATTGAATTGATGTTACCTCTTTATCTTGTTAATTGTAAATTTTTCACAACTCAATCGACTCCAATTTTTGGGGTTGTGAACCCGTTTTGTATTTTTCGCAGACCAAAAATGGATGCTTTAATAAAGTAAAATGGTTTTATTAAAATGACCCATTTTACTTGATCCAATCACACCTTTTAAAAGATCGGTGGCGAATCTGTTTGTTTTTGGTTTCTTAAAAAAGCGTCGAGCCCTTAAAAAAAACTGCGACAGCTTGTTGTCACTGATTTTTAGCTTGGCATAAAAAAGAAAGGAAAGGGATCGCGTCAAAAATGGAAAATAAAGGGAAAATCAGCCTCCAAATCAGAGTTGAACCGAGTGGAGAAAGGGGGAAATCAGCTCAAAAATCCAATCCGGTCAAAATTGTCTACAAAAAGCAAGAAAAAAAAGAAAGTTTGATCGAATATGAATAAAAAGGGAAAGAAAAAGCAAGCAATTAGGGGCTTATTAGAATCAAAAAATAAGAAATAAACCAGTCCTAAATTTTTGCATATTCGATTCAAAATGGGAACATATCATAAGATTTTGACAGATTTCGGTCAAATTAGGGAAAAGGAAAGTGGGAATCAAATCAAGAATTTTAAGGCAATATTCCACCCAATTTTGGGTATTAATTTTGATTCTTTTCTATGTATTTTTGGGGTAGAAAATCCTATATAAACCCCTTTCTCATTCACTTGTAAACACACACCACCACCACAAAACTCTCATTTCTCACCACTCACTCACCCTTGTAATTCTTATTCACCATTCCGCACGAACATTACAACACAATTCATACAATCCGTACATTGTATCCGGAAGTTCATTGGAAATTTGTATTGAAGTTTTTAGTGGAAATACAAGAGCTAAAGTTCTTCATCTAGGTAATTTGTTCTTATTTTTTATTTTATCTTTATTTATTTTATTTTATTTATTTCGAATATATTAGAAATTGGGAGCCATCTTAACCCTTTTTTGAGTTTTAAAGATCTTTATTCGAATATTTTAACCTTAATACAAAAAGGGAATATATTGGAGGGCGGACGACACGGTGGTTCACCGTCTTTGTTTTTTTATCTTTACATAATGAACTTTTTTAAAATGGATGTTTGATCTTTGGTTTAAAATTAAAGTTGATAAATGATGTTTTTGGGCTTCAAACCCATTTCAAATAAAGGTGGACCATTTAAAGTTATTAAACCCTTGTATCATATTATTCTATAAAATTATTTTAAATATTCTTTAATGTGGTATATAATTTTAACTTGTTTCTTTAATTTGGGATATTAATTTTGTTTCCCTTTTAATTCCAATTTTTTATTTATAAAACCCATCTTTATAATATTTTTTAGGAAAAATAAAATTAGTCTTTTTACAAAGTCAATCTGAATATCGAATGTTGACTTGATTTAGAGAAAAATACATTCTTTTAAAAAATTAACTTTCCCTTCTTTATTTTTATTATTTTATAAATTTAATCAATGTTTCTTTTTATATATCTGGTTAGCTTATTTGATTTGTTAACTGTTTGTCTTTAATTAAAATGTTAGTTTTGATAAACCCTAGGTTTAGGTTCTCTAGTGTTAGAGCCTTAGTTAATTTAGAGCATTTGAAGTTGAAATAAAATTCTCTTCATATCAAAAATCATAAAATACGCTTAATTATATTTAACCCCAATAAGTAAAATTCACTTAGATAATTCTTAGGGTTAATCACTCAACTTAGAAAAATAAAAGCTTCAACACACCAATTGTTTCTTTAAAAAGTGGAACATAATTAATGATGTATCCTACCAAAAGGGGGTAACGGGTTAGCGCCAGAGACGTTGGCGGTAATTAGAGTTTACTCTTCGGATTGTGGGACCTTTAAAATGTAATCATATTCATAAATGGACAATAAGTTAAATTTTGTACGAACTTGCAAATTCCGACATTAAAACATTTTGTAATCGACTAGGTACCAATTTTTTGGCGTTGTGGGGGTGATAATCCTTTCCCACGCGTAACCGACTCCTGAATTCATTTTTTTGTTTTTTGCAGACCAAAACCGTTGTTTTAATAAAATAAAAATGATTTTATTAAAATAACCCGTTTTTAGATGATCCAATCACACCTTATAAAAAGATTGGTGGTGACTCTATTGTTTTGGCTTTTATTTAAAAAACAGTCGGGACCTTAAAAAAGGTTGCGACAGGTGTTCCTATTGTTTCACTCATGGAGGTCCCGATTATAGTGGCCAGAGGTTTGGCCTCATTAGATGTGCTGAAAGTGGCAAGACAAAGTGTGGCTAGTCGGCTAAGAACTTATAGTTCGAAAAAAAACTTTAGACGGCTAGCCAGGATAATAGCTTGGGTAAAAGGCCGATGTCAAGCGCAGAGTTTGGGATTCCTACTTTTGTGGATCTTACAACTCCTCTGCCTCCATCCTCAATTCCTTCAGGTAGGTTGTTTAATTGTGCAATGTTTGCTTTACAAGTAGTTGTTTTATTTTCGATCATAAAGTTACCAATTTATTAATGTTTTCACAAAAACCATTGGTGTAGATTCTACTATTGTGCATTGTACCGTGGGGAGTGCGTCGGTCATTGATGCACCTGTGGACACAGCTGTACTTGTGGACATTCCTCTTCCATTCATGGTTGCGGTAGTTCTTCTAGTGTCATCGCCTTACGGTCTCTCTTCTGGTGAAAGGCTCAAATTTCTCACTCCGTGGAATGTGTTCTACCCTTGGAAGGGGCTTCGGGACATGGCGAGTTGGTTTCATCCTGAGGCTGCTTCCCTGAGATTGTCAGGATTATATGCAACTAGCTTTTTTCGTTATGCCTTGCACTAGCATGAGGAGATCTGTTGAAGGGAGTTGGGGCCTTATTCAAGAGTTGAGTTATACTTAATATAACGTGGAAATGAATGTTAAAGTGCTCGTAGAGGAAAAATGAAGGATTGTGTTTACAAGTGAAGAAATATGTTGCTGAGTTAAAGGAGTTAAGAAGAAAACATGAAGCAGAAACGTGGTCACGAGCGCAAGAGCTAAATAAGAAACATTATGAACGAGTCTCTCAGATGGAAAAAGACTTTGATTGGGCTGCCAAGAAGAGAAATCTAATCCATACTGCTATAGAGAAAAGTCTAAAGACCGAGATTCGAGAGCTTAAAGAGAAGTTAAAGCATGCATATGTAACGGCAGACGAGAGTGCAACTAAGTTCTCAAGGAGTTGACAGAATTAAAACAAAGTCGCGAAAATAAAGTGATGATGCTGAAAGCTGTCAATGGGGTAGAGGTAGCAGGGAAAGTTAAAGCAACTATAGATGCAACCTTTTCTTTGATGATCGCAGGGATAGAGAAGGCATGGGATGCTGCTATTATGAGCTTTCAAATAGCACGCAGTCCCTTTGATGTGACCAACGTGGACTTTAATGCTCTTTTCGAGGTAGCTACAAATTTTAATGTAAGGAATCCCTCTAGGTCCTCTTGAGAAAGCTTTGTTGCAGACTATAAGGAAGTGGTATCTCCTCTTACGGGGAAACCAAGTATGCCAGAGCCCGTGAATGACCATGCTAACATCGTCGGTGATCATGTGGTGAATAATACTGAAGCAGTGAGAGGCTCTAGGGGGATTGTATAATTTTTATGTTATTATGTTGTGTTTGATGAGATTGATGATTTGAAAGTTTGACTAAAAGAGCTATACTATTATGCTACTTTACTACAATGTTATTTGATTCTGGATCAAGTCAAACTAAATGCTTGAGACTGTAAATGGTGTTAATATTTAAGACAATACTTTTTTTCTTTGTCATTTTCTCTATTTAATAATTATAATAACTAACAAACAAAAGGTTAAAGAATAAGGGAAATTTGGTCTTGAAAATCTTCAAAAAGTGAAGGACAAAGTGAAATAAATACAAGAAGAGTGGATAACAAAGTCACAAAGCTATAAAATGGATAGCAAACACTCATCCAATCATTTGTTATGGCATATACACCTTGAACCTTAACTTTGACATTGTTGCTTTTTGAGTTTTGCTGGAATGTGCATTATAGATACAGAGTTAAAATAATTATTTGCTGATTATACTTTGTGCATGCTTGGTTCCCTTGCGCTCATTTTTGGAAGCGATAACTAATGGTCATTAACATTTGCTGCGAAATTTATATGGCTAGTTCGGCATTGAGTTATATTATATGTATATAGAGTTGTATTGTTCTATGGGTGAATAGAAGTTTATCAAATTCTTTGTGTTTCATATTTGTTGGTTTGCTTGGGTGGCTTTAGCACTAAGTGGTTGTTTCATTGTAATTGTGATTGAACGACGCGTTTCAGACTATGTAGAGAGAGGTTCGAATTGGTTGCAACAGGTGCATGCTTTGACTGGTGCATTTATAGATTGAAAGTTTCGAGATTGCGGGATTTAAGGTGTTAGTTCAGGATTTCAAAATCTTGGAATTAATTGCTTGTCTCAGCAATTTTTGAGATTTGTGCTTTAAATGTCTAGCCTTGGCTTTTGTTTTGTATTATAAATAGGAGTCATTTGGATCTGAATTTTCATAACCTAACTCGTAGGTAGCATATGCTCTCTTTTGCAACTTTTGTCTATGTATCATTGTGTGTGTTTGTGGAGTTGTGTCTTGCAGGGATGAGTAGCATATTGATGCTTTATTTTGTAGATCCGGGATGAGTGTCGATCACTTATTTAGATTGTTCGTGTCGACAAACAATAGTATTTGAAAGACTATGATTAGCCTTTTGTAGTAATGAACGCCAACAGACAAAGTATTTGGAAAACCTTTCTCTCAAGATTTTCCAAATACTATTGTTTGTTGATGTTTAGAACTACATTCGGAGGCGGCCAATGCATAGCGGATTGTTGAAGTTGTTGATGTTTGCTCAGGTTTGGCCGTTTTCCTTGTAATTATCATCAAGGTGGTTGCTCGTTTGTTAGTTGTAGTGCTAGAGGCAGTGGGCACCGTGACAACAAACAATTTGCACCTTGATGATTAGCGGGGCTGATTCACTAAACCAGAAAATAAAGAAGGGTTTGCCATTTTATGTGTTCAGATCGGTACTACGACGAGAGCTTATCAAAGTAAAGGAAATCAAATGAGGGATAGGTGAAACTTGAGAAAGTATGAATTTTCAATATGCGAGGAAATAACTTTGTAATAATATTTATGTCTGAAATTTTTTTATCCTTTTAGAAGATGTATTCAAGAGTTTATGTTCCCCTTAAAGGGCGTAAAATTGTAATATTTTGTTATCCCTAAGCATAAAAGGGGGTTTGTTTTTACATTGCCATTTGAAGTAAGAGTCCTTATTTTTGGTGCTGATGGTTCATTTTTTCTTGGCATTTTGCTTATTTTAGTAATGTTGTATTTTCTTACTCGACTTGGGAGTACTGTGCTTCGCACATGTTTCTTTCCTAAGGATAACAATATAGATTAACTTATTCCCTTTGGAAATTTATAGAGTAAATAAGCAACGAACATGGTTTAAGGATTAATTACATTTCTTAACGTATTAGTCATCACACATTTAGCGGCGGATGCTTAGCTCTTTCTCTAGATTTGAATGTAATATGGGGATGGTTTGACTCTTCTTAGAGCAATAGTTAATTACACGATGTTGTTATTCCTGAGGGGCTTCGCAGATTATTTCTTTTTTTTGTTTTTATTCAGATATGTGAAGTAATTTTATTTTTGTATGCATATTGTCCCTTTGCGATGAAAAACTTGTGGGGAACAAACTATAAAGTTATATTTATGTTCTGGTGTGTGGACTATGTTTCTCTTTTTATGGTGACATACGAATATAGACTTCGAATATTTGCAAACTTGCAAAGTAAATGGATAGCGAACGCTTGCTCCTTTTTGAGAATTGTGCGCAGGAGATGTTGTTGTTTGTCATTTCTCATGTAATTACATCGCTCTTTTAGGGCGGATTGTATATTTACGCAGTTGGCTTGAGTTGGGAAGGTTCTTGCCCTTTAGTGAAATAACTTTTATCATTATACACTTATTCGCACATTTACTATTTTGTCACGGGGCGAGCTTTTATCTTCGCGAACCTTTCATCTTTTTGGTCGCTTTACTATGCACACTTATTGTGGAAGTCCTTTCATCTTTTCGATCGCTTTACTATGCAAACTTACTGTGGAAGTGGCTAGTGAATAAACCTGGCAAACTTGACCAGAGACTCGAGAACCGAATCGAGACCCGAAATCGACCCGAACACGATAACCTGAATTTAATCTGAAACCCAAAATAAACTGAACTGAACCAAAACTAAACCGAATTTTAGTTGAACCAAAAATGGACCTGAATCGATTTTCAACTGAACTGAATGGACCTAAATCGATTTTAACTCGAACCGAATGGAACCGAACTGAAAGTAACCTGAACCGAAGGCAACCCAAAATAAAAAATATATTAAAATAAATAAATAAAGATGAGATGTGAATTGTCGCACGACACACTAAAAAGCCAAATATACATGCTATATAAAGTCATATATAGGGTGAAAAAGCCTAACTCAACCTGAAAACCTGACTAAAACCGATCAATCCCCTATTAACCCGATATTGACCCGACCCAAAATTAACCGACCCGAAAATAACCAACCCGAAATTAATTGAACCGAAAGTTAACCAAACTGGAAATCAACCGAACTGAAGTCTCGACCCGATACCCAAACCGAAATCACCATAGACTCGAACTAAAATCGAACCAGACCTAAACCGAACCGAACCAAGTTTAAACCGAATATAGTAAGAACTGAAATGAACCAAACTAAAATAACTCGAATCGAAACCGAACTAAAGGACCCATTTACCACCTCTACTAGCGAACCTTTCATCTTTGCGGTCACTTTTTGAGGATAAAAGCACGTTAGTAGAAAAAGGGTATTTATCAAGTAAAACAATTAAATATAATGTTGAATATGCAGGTTTAGAACGAAACATGTGATTGTTTTCAAAATGGTCCTTTTATATACAGTTAAGATGCTGTAATGAAGTGTGCACAGTAACCAATAGAAATTTACAGAGATACTCATGCATAGTCTATTTGGTATGATTTTTAAGAAATATGATTTTTTTTGAAATATTGACGGGGTAAGAAATTGAAAGCTAAATGTATATTGAATAACCTAAGTTAGGTCGTATCTTTGCTCGCTTGGTGTGTTTTTATTTGGCGGCGGGTCGGTGTTCTTTCGCATCCTTGCTACCGTACTTAGTTGTTAAATGGTCTGCAGCTTTGCATCAAACGTCAACCCACAGCTCCTTATCTCAGCTACAGAGGAGGTTATTGGGGGGCGACTCTACTTATCAAGTTTTGTGCTTCGAATTTATCAGCATGGATTACTTCTTCTCTTTCAGTAGAAAAACTATGAGGGCTCCTTACATCCCACATCCGAACTTCCTACTTCTTATGTCCATACTCTCTCCCACGTCCCTTGTGGCGCTCTTAGTTTTACATATCTCATTCGAACCTCTTATATGTTGTGGGTCCTTTTTCTTTGTTGTAGTATGCTATTTTCCCTTTCTGACTGACGGGTTGTGGGTTCATGCTAGTTTTTATTGCATGCATGTGCCCCCTTTTGGTCGTTCCAGCTGCCTCTCTTGGCAGCTCCATGATTCCCATCATATTCTGCATGTTGATTAGTTGGTCGCTTCTGGCTTGTGAGGGGGAGGTTTCCTTTTCCAATTCTTGACCATTTTTCCTATCTTCGTCTATTTCTCCATTTATGTCTATGCTGAAGGTCGCTCTTCGTTGTTTTTTGAGAATCGGTCTGAGAAAGTGAATGGTCCACGCTCACCGCACCAATTGTTGATCACTAATGTGAGCAACCCTTTAGATGATAATTCTTGGGTCGTTTAGAAGGTGAAGAAGTGAGATTTAGGTTGCCTCTTCTCAGGGGTCTGGTTTGAATCCTCTAGAGTCTGTCCTTTAATTGAGAATGCATGGCTCCTTATAAAGGGCCGGACGGGGTGAAGACACATGCCAATAGAGGAGGACATGTGTGTTAGTGAGTTGGGTTCGCTGTGAATCGGATATTGATGCGAATCACGTGACTATGCACGTGATTTGAATAGCGTTCACTTGTTGAGTCCCCAACAGAATGACTTTGGCCTTGCAGGTATGATCGCAAAGGGTTGTAACTGGGTTTTCTCACGGCTGTAGTTCGCCGATTCTAACGCATATTATATTATTTTTCTACTTTTATTATACACATTTAAACCACCTATTTAATATAGACGTGCGTGTATGTAAACAAGTTACTATAACCAAACTCGGAAAGAAAACAAACTCTGCCCAAGTAAAGAGGGGCTCCATCCCTTCCCAATACCCAACCCCGAAAGTAGCTACACAAATCTCAGCTCCGGATGTTAGTTTGATTAGATAGTAAACATGGAAAACTTTACCCAAGCTGAATGAATATGAGCTATGTTTGTGAAGTTTTATCAGACCATAAGAAATCAAGACCCAAGCACTTGAGAAAAGCTAGTGTAGCGAGCCTGAAATAGTGAGAGGCATGGTGGAAACAACCTTTGTCATTTGCTTGCTTCTTCGACCATCCCTCCGTTTCCCCTCCTCCACTTACTATCCTTCTACTCGATCCTCTGGCTATGTCAATCTCTCCCTTTATGCTCTGCTTTTCCGCAACCTGAAAACACACCCACCACTCAGTTTTCGATTATTCCTTAACCAGATGTATTATTATATTCATTAGTGGCAGAAATTTGAGGTGAAGTAATGGGAACAAATCATACTATTTCAAATCATACTAAGAAATTACATTGCTTCTTTGAAATGCTCAACTCCATTGTTTAGTTAACCAAAGGGGACCCAATACTGTTCACTTTATTTTCCAAAACCCACTCTAAAAGTGACCAAGAAAGAAGTGAATACCTGGGAAGCAAGTGCTGTGGTTTGGTTGAAAACAGGGGAAGAGGAAGAGATTTCAGGGTGATCCAAAACGAAGAGAGCCAGGCCATAAAGAAGAATGATGAGAAGTACAAGGACGAGTATCTGGATCCATATCAGCCATGAAATTCTGTAGCTCTCAATTCTTACTTCATCCCCAAAATCAAACATTTTCTTATGCATAAAATTATTGACAAAAGGAGTGGAGCCTTTGAAGGTGGAAAGGAGTCTGGGACTCTGGGTTGAAATTTGATATCTGCCTTAGAAACAAAACAACGGATATTTGAAAGAAAAAAAATATTTCTGGTTCAGACTTCAGAGAACCACGCGCGCATGGTGGGCCTTAGAAACGAGACTAGACTGACGTGATGTCTGGTATCGATAATTTGGGGGGAATTTTTTAACTCGAATTCACTAAAAAAACGAATATTTTGACTTGATTCAATGAAAAAAAACTCTATTTGTAATTTTTTAAGTTTAACTTAAAAAAATTTAAATAAAATTTGAGATATAAAATAAAATTTTGAATAAATTATAATTTTTAATAATTAGTAGATCAATTTTTAAGTTTAAGTCGAGTCTTTAAATTCTACTTGATATATATACATCACATATGAAAAATATGAAATAAAATATGTGTATTGTATACGGTTATAAAAAGTCGTTTAAATCATAACTAATTATTACTATAACATTTATTTCTCAGAAAGTATGATTTTATTGCGCGAATCATACAGGGCAAAATTAGTATTATAATATTATAAATGTTTACGATTAAATTTGAATATAAACTCGAAGAAATCGACTCAACTCGCTTGACTTAAAAAAATTTAAAATAAAATTTAATTTATAAAATAAAATAAAATCTATCAACTCAACTAACTCAAAAAATTTATTCGAATCTATTAAATACTCACCCTAATGACTATATTAAAATTTAAAACGGCAGGTTTGGCGAAATTAGAGATTTATTGGGATTTAAAAAATTAAAGAAATCACGTTGGTCAAGAAATATTTAGGGAAATCGAGATAAATCTATAGTATTTGATCAAATAATAGTTTTTCTCGCATTTATAATGTGTAAATATTTTTTAAATAGTTTAAAGTTGATTACAATATAGTAGCTGCTCGTAGATATTTTTAACCCTTTGACAATGTACATACACTATATAGACAAAGCGATTTGAACACGTGTCTCCTAAGATGAACATCATCCGTTTTTTTACTAAGACACTTGTTGGGTTCAAATGTGTAAATATTTGATCAAATAATAATGTGTATGAACCATGCACTAACGGTGAAGATTTTTGTTTCCACAAATATCTTAGTTTTAGGGTTTACAAATCTAGTTTAAGGTTCATTGTTTACAGGCTTGTTTTTGAGATTTTTGTGGTCATAGGGCGAACATAAAAATTAAGCCCCTAATAAGGGATTTAAATTACGGTTACGTTTGTGTTTTCGGTCGTGTTACGTTTATCGCGATTGACATAATGGATGTTATTGCTGTCAATGCGAGTATCGTAGTTGTGAATTTTTTTAATAACATATGCTATTGTAGACATAACAGTTGTGAATATTGTGATTTTGAGACGATGTCGTTACCCCTATATAACGGTCGTTGTTGTGGTTGTGGATTGTTATTTAAATAATTGTCTCTGATAACAAGGGTTGAAAAAAAATTTAAGGGCTTAAGGGTGCTTTAAGCCCATAATTTTTTTTTTTAAAAAGTCAATTAAGCTGTTGGACATTTTTTGTACTAAATTAAGTTTCTGAACCAATAATTAAGCCCTTTGAGCGATTTTGACCATCAATTCTTGACGATTTTTTCTTGAGATATCACTACCACGTGACTTCCTACAGTTCTGTCATGTGATATTTATAGGTTTTTTAAAAAACTATTTTTTTATAATTTTTATAAGTTTTTAAGAATTTTTAAAACTTTTAAAGAATTTTTTAAATAAAATAAAAAATCTAGAAATGTCAAGTGATAACACTGTAACACGATACGCTACACCAATTAGTCCAAAAAAACTATTAAATTTAACAAAAAATGTTGGTCAAAGGGAAGAATTGATGAAATTTTAGAGCATAAGTGATTAATTGGGTGCAAAAATAATTAAGGGTTTAATTATTTTTTTCAAAAGTTTAAGGGCTTATAATACCCTTAAGCCAATTTTAAGAGTAGCTCCATAATAAGTAGGGTAAACTACTCAGGTGACCACCGAACTATTTAAGAGTGCCTATTTTGACCACCGAATTAGGTAACTTGTCAATCAGACCATTAAACTTTTAAATTGATTCTATTTTGACCACCGCCGTTAAAAAATAACTGATGGATACGTGGCAGTTAACAAAAATTTATAAAATTACACATTTGATCTCTATTATTTACCTATTATATCAATGTAGTCCTAATTTTAATTTAACTAAAGAAAAAAAAAAGAAAAAACTCCTCAAAAGGGTTTGAGAAGTTTACCCTCAAAATCAACTCCGGCGACCCACAAGATGCTCGGAATCTCAATGGCAACCTCTAAACAAAGGGTAAGACTCTCTTTTTTATTGTTCCCCTATCTTTCTTTTTGAATGCTCTCTAAAATTTCCTCCCAATTTTGGCTGCCGAAAAAGCCCCCTTTTTCTCAGAAGTTCTTGTGTATTTATACTCGATTTTTTATGCATGTGACTGGTTGTGGAGCCCTTTTGTCGCGATTGTCACCGTAATTTTCTACTGTAATCCTCACCGTCTAAGGTTCGTCTTCACCGTTCAGATCTACGAACGGAGGCTCCCTTCATCGAAAATCAAGGGTAAACGCTTCTGCTCCACTTCTTTCCCTGATTTACCTTTGCTTTTCATTTCTTCGTCTTTTTCTTTGCATTTGTTGTTGCTTGTTGTCGTTTATGGCCAGGTGATTATGCAGGTCCGTAAGTGCTGATTTTTCTAATGGAAAATGCTTCTGATAATATCAGTTTCACTTATATTGTCTTACATGGGTGGCCAAATGTATTGTTTTCTAGTCTTCATATATAGTTTTGTTTTGTTTTGTTTTGTTTTGTTCATATGATGCATCAGGTAATTACTTTGTCTATCACTGGGGCACTGAATGCGGTCTTATCAGAAGAGCATGAGAAGGAGATTCGTCAGGCAATTTCAATATCTTTTATGTTGCTCTTTTAGCTTATGTTTCTTCTTGCACTTCGGCTGTAAAGTTTGTGACTATGGTTATGCACGCAATTCCAGAACAAAGATGGTGGATGGGGCTTACACATTGAGGGGCCAAGTACAATGTTTGGTTCTGCCTTGAATTATGTCACTTTAAGATTGCTTGGTGAAGGGCCTAATGGTGGGGAGGGGGTGATGGAGCAAGGAAGAGATTGGATTTTGAGCCATGGTGGTGCTACTGAAATAACATCATGGAAGAAAATGTGGCTTTCGGTTCAGAACCTAACCCTTTTTATGTTGGTTTCAGTGTTTTTGAGACTATCTACCCCGCAGAATTGTAATCGAAAGTTTTGGTCACCGAAAAAAAAGTAAGGAACGTTTCGGTTTCTTGCTTGTTCTCTCACTATCTTCAAAACTAAATAAATTAGAATTAAAAAAAAATAGGACATGTGTCATCATCTGGTTGGCTGGTTAATTTTTATTTAGTTAAATTAAAATTAGGACTAAATTGATATAATAGGATCTAAATATGTAATTTTATAAATTTTCATTAACTGCCACGTCACCCATCCGTTAGTTTTTTTAACGGAGGTGATCAAAATATGACCAATTTAAAAGTTTGATGGTCTAATTGACGAGCTGCCTAGTTCGGTGGACAAAATAGGTTCGCCCAAATAGTTCGGTGGTCACCTGAGTAGTTTACCCTAATAAGTATTGAAAATTTGCACCTCTAACAAATGTTGAAAAAAAAAGGAAATTTTAAGAGAATGCCATAATAACAAATATTGAAAAAAATTAGACCCATAATAAAAAGTATTGAAAAAATTAGACTCTTAATAACAAATAAATATTAGAAAAAAATGAATTTTAAGAGTAGGCACTAATAACAAAATATTGAAAAAAATTAGACCCTTAAAAATAATTATTGAAAAAATTGGACCCTTAATAAGTAATAACAAGTATTAAAAAAATAAATTTTAAGAGCATTCCCAAAATAACATATATTGAGAGAAAAATTGTACACTTAATAACAAATATTAAGAAAAATTAATTTTTAAGAGTATGCCCCTAATAATAATTATTAGAAAAAAATTGAGCATGTAATAATAAATATTATGAAAAAATTAGACCTTTAATAGCAAATATTTGAAAATAATTGGGCCCATAATTAATATAAAAACATTTTTTATAATAATAATGCACCATAGAAATTATGAGCCCTGGGCAATTGCCCCTCATGCCCAGGCCTAAATACGACCGTAATTGTTTACAAGTTTAGGTTTATGTACTTAGAATTCAGGGATCGTAGTTAGAATTTAGAGCCTATAGTTAGAATTTAGTGTTTATAGGTTAAAACATATATTTCTAATATATTATCCTAAACTCTCAACTCTAAATTCTAACAACATTTTTTAAATTCTAAACCCCTAAATCAAAACTCTAAAATAAATTCTTGAGCCATAAAACTATGATGCTTGTAAGAACAAACATTTTTCACCGTCCATGCATGAAATATTTTTCTAAAATTTTTATTTAGGGTGCTTTACAAAGTCGCTAAATAATAAGATTGGAATGTAATTATACATGTATGGCTTATTTAGCTTACCGATATAATTTGTGGGTCAAATTGCATACCTCCCATAATGCTTCATACGAGACAAATAAAAATTAGTGTAGTTACATGAATAATCAAACTCTTCATTTTTTATATTATTATTATTATTATTATTATTATTTTATTATTTAGGATAAAGTTAAGGTTTCGTTGGGTAAATAATCCAACTTGAAATTAATATTTGGAATATAGGGTATGTTGGGGAAATTTTAAGAATCTATGGTATTTTCTACAGTACCAAAGGAGAACGCCACCTGCAGGAGGCATTTTTTATTTTTTTTAATATTTTTGGGTTAAAAAAATATTAAAAAATAGAAAACGCCTCCTGCAAGAATGTGTGAACCTTTTTTATTGTTAAAAAAATTAGTGTAGTTACATGAATAATTACACAATTCATTATTATTATTATTATTGTTGTTGTTGTTGTTGTTATTTTACGAATAATTTTTGATATAGTCAATCGAAGTTCTTGTACTATACATAAAAGTTCATTTTAATCCCTATATTATAAAAACATTTTAATCTATTTATTATACCTAAAAGTTCCTTTTTAGTCCCTCTCTACAATAGAAAGAGACATTTTAGTCCTTGTACGCTTGAAAAGTTTTGGTCCAAAATTTTAAAGTTATAGTTAGTTGTCTTAAATATTTTGATTTAAACACTCCTTAAGTCCCTACCAATTTTAAAGTCGAGCAAATTGATCCCTCTTGAAAAAAGAAGATAATTTATTCAATGTACATTTTGAAAATGAGTAAATAAGAATAATGTATACGATGATGTTATCCTTTTCGTCAATACATGATACATGTCCAACTATGATTGAATAATTTGCTCGATTGCTCTCCTTTCTCGGATGTTTGATCGTGACTTTTGATCCTATTTCCAGTTGTTTCTTGTTTCTTGTTTCTTGTTTCTTTCCCTTTTGAAGCTCTTATGACTAGGTCCTTATGGTTCGCCTAATGCGACTTTGGAGCTCTCTAAGATACCTTTGGATGACTCATAAAGTTTCAAGCTCCTCCATGGTTGTTGGATTTTCTTCTTTTTGGGTTTTGCTATCTATGATGGAAGCGATTTCTCCAGGGACAAATGTGAAATTTTATGTAAAAAGTGCAGACTATTAGGAATTTATATTAAAAATGTAGGAATGCGAAATTATATTGTCAATAGAAAATACAAATAAAATTAAAAGCTTAAACTAAAATTTTTAAAAATTTTAGGGGAATTTAAAATTTTCAATGAATCGAGTTTCCTTTTATGTGTTTACTTTCCGTTTTACTGTTTCTTTCTTTTGTTGGTCATGGTCGATCTCCTTCAAGCTTTTTGTTACTGCTTATTATGTATGTTATCATCCTCTTAGGGTTGCTCCTGCCTTTGTACTTTTAAGTGTTTTAATGAAGGTGTTTCTCTTTGTCAAAAAAAAAATGTAAAGTTTACAAATGGTCACTAAATTTTATCGATTATTTAATTTGATTATTAAATTTCTAGTTGTTTAAATGTTACCATTAAACTTTTAGTTTTGATTCAAATTGAGCACTGACTCGTTAACAGCCGTTAAAAGGGTGATGTGACAGTCAATTTTTTTATATAATAACATATTTAGTTATTCACATTTGCATATTCAAACAATTTCGTCCTCCATATTTGTACATTCAAACAATTTAATCCTACCTTGAAAAAAATAACAAATTTAAACAAATAAAGAGATTCTCTTCTTCCCATAAAGGAAATTCGGCAACTTTGGGCAAATAATCCAAATAGATTGAATATTTAAAAAAATAGGGTACCTTTGAGGATATTTTAGAATCTACGGCAAATTCTACAGTGCAAGATGAAGTCGCCACCTACAGACGCCATTTGTAGGTGGCAACTTCCCCTTAACTTGTACTCCCTCTGTCCCACACAATGTGTCCATTTTGTGTTTTGAAATTGTCCCACTTAAAATGTCTCATTGAAAAAATTAACAACTTTTATAAGACACATTTCCCTTTGTACATTTTTTTAGTTTCCCACAAAATTTAACTTTTTAAGGATAAAATTATCGTTTCAATTATTTTACATCATCTTTCTTACACATTCTTACACAAACTTTTTCTTCCAAAAAATGTGTGAAAAGTTAACAATGGACAAAATAAATGGGACAAAGAGAGTAATAGTTTAATATTTTTTCCTATCGATTTAAGACGAAATCAGGGTGAAGTCGCCACCTGCAAATGATGTCTTCCCTTAAGTCGTCATCTGCAGGTGGCGACTTTACCCTGCATTGTAAAATTTGTCGTAAATCTCAAAATATACCCACATCCCAAAAACCAAAATATCATTTGGGTTTGCATTATTCCCAAAATACCTGAGGAAATTCAAACAAATTTCAAATGGAAAATAATAAATCTAAATAAATAATGAGATTCCCTCTTTTTCCCCCCTTCTCCATTTACATCTTTAATCTCTCTCTCTGCCCCTGTTTTCATTTCTCTCACTAAAATCTCACTTGAAAAAGAAAAACAGAGTATACTCTCTTGAGTTTCAAGCTGGCGATCGACAATCAAGAATCCACTATCCGTTAAGTCAAGCACAAGAACAGAAGAATCATGGTAATATCCATCCCCCAGAAAGCTACATTCTTTTTCCTAATTTTTTATGTGGTTCACTGGAAAAGTATGTTATTGGAATGGTGTTTAATGTCTTTTGGCTATTGTTTTTTTATAAGGATTTGGAGGACCCGATGAAGAAGACAACATATGGCTGCCATGGCTGTAACCTTTGTTAAAAGAGCAATTCTTCGTTCAATCAATGTATGCTTCATATTGATTCTCACAAGAGATAATGCAATATGTACTATTTGGATTGTATCAACGGCTCTCTCTGTCCTTTCTTTATGGAGTCTGTTTGAGAATTTAAGGGAGGAGCTTTGATTGAAGGGCGATTGGAGTTTGTTTATTATTTTTTGAATTAGGTTTATTATTTTTTAAATTAGAACTAAATTATTTGAACGTGCAAATATAAATGATTAAATGTGTTATTATATAAAAAAATTTAATTATTGCGTCATGTTTTTAACGTTGTTAACATATTAGTACCCAATTTAAATCAAAACTAAAAGTTTAATGATAATATTAAAATAATTAAAAAATAATTATTAAATTAAATTATTAATCAAAATTTAGCAACTATTCGTAAACTTTAACAAAACAAAAAAATCAATGAACCGAGATTTTGACTGATTTAATTCTTGATCTATTGTTTTTCAGTATTTTACTACGAGAACCGAGCCAAACCGGAACTTTAACCACCAGAAAGGCCGAAGTAACTTGAACCAATGAGTACCACCAACCAGTCTGGAAAAGAAATAAAATCACTTTAATGATACAGTGACAGGTCGTTGAACGCAATCATATTTATTCCAATCTCTCTGAAAGCCACGTTACTGAACCAAAATCCTCTCCTTACGTAACCACCACCAGCATGCCCTTAAAAAATAGTGAGGTGAAATGTCCTTTAGACGTGGATTCATAACCCACCACGTAGGTTCCGTAACATACAATCCTCAAAGCAACCCCCAACATTATAGGAATCGTCAAAACAGACACCGTTAGGCCTTCTTTTCTTTCTTTTTCTCCCCTTTTCTATGGCCACGGTGGCGCGTGTAATTCACTGCCAACTAGTGTCCAATAAACCCGGAGCCAATGCTAGGAGAGAACTGGGTGGTCAGCTCCCGGTTCAGAAATTGAAAGTGGGTGAACCTGAGAATGGGAAGATAGTGTTGCAGCCCCGGTTATGTACGTTAAGATCGTACGGTTCGGATCCGGTTGGTGTGCTGAAAACGAGAAGGGAAGAAGGTGATGAGGTTTCACCCTTTTTCGAGACTTTATCGGAGTATATTGAGAGTTCCAAGAAGAGCCAAGACTTCGAGATCGTCTCCGGCCGCCTCGCCATGGTAATCAAACTTGAAACTTTCGAGTTAAATCTTTTACAGCGATTCCATTTCTTTAAGATGTTTTCAATTCCTTATTTTTGCAGATTGTGTTTGCTGCAACTGTGACGACAGAATTTGTGACGGGAACCTCAATATTTAGGAAGATGGATTTGCAGGGGATTGCCGAAGCCTTGGGTGCGTGCCTAGGGGCGATGAGTTGTGCAGCGGCTTTCGCTTGGTTATCTAGTGCTCGGAACAAAGTTGGCGGGATCTTCACCGTGGGTTGCAACTCGTTTATCGATTCCGTGATCGACCAAATTGTGGATGGATTGTTCTATGAAAGTGATGGTGGTGACTGGTCTGATGACATTTGAAATCAGGAGCTGATGTTTATATAAAGGTGGGATTTGAGAATGGGGTCTACCTTCCCTTTAGAGAGAAATGATGAAGAAAAATGTAGGTGTTGTTGCAGCAGATGTTATAGAATCAAATCAAAGTGTGTAAATGAAGGGGGATGGGATTGAAGTAGTAGTTGATAGTGTCTGCGTATCTCATTCTCATGTGAGATTATAGATTCAACAGGGACAGGGAGAATGCCCAGGTCAATCTGTTTGGATGGTAATCACCAAAGCCTACGTCTTAGTTTCAAATGACTTGTTTTGCTTTCTAAATGTGTTTTTCATCTTTAATAATTAAAGGGTAAAATATCTAAATCATCGCTCAACTTTGCTCTATGACCTATTTTGGTCATTCAACTTTCAAAATGCTCAATTTTAGCACTGAATTTTAAACATTGACCTATTTTGGTCACTTCACCATTAAAGCTCTAACACTGTTATGACGTGAAAATAAAAAATAATAAAAAATATATTTTTAAATAATATTTTAAAACACTTAATTATTAAATAAAAACCATTTGTTCCCTCACCTTCACTGACAACCCTCACCCTACCCCTTTCTCACCATCACCGGCAACCCCCTAACGTCGCTTTGGTGGGTTTTTGGGCGAACTAAAATCATCGGTCGTCTCCTCTTCTTCTTCTTCTCTTTCTTTCTACTGGTTCATTTTTCTGAAAACTACTGTAATAGCCCATTTTGTCCGGACACCTTACCCAAATCAGCCCAAACCCAATTAATTACAAACTCCTTTACAAATCAAATAAACCATTACCCATTAATAAAATACCAACAGACCCAATTAAAATCCCAAGCCCAATAACCCATATCAGACCCAAAATACCCAAAAAAATATAACCCTAAACCTAAAAGATTTTTAACCTAAACCCTAGCATTTCCTCAGCCGCCGCCAATGTGCTTTTTCACGCGCCGGCCACCTTTGCCACGTAACACCACATGCCACACCAGCCGACCATGCAAGTGATGTAGTTGCCACACGGCATCGCTCCACAGCCACGCGTCACCGGCCACCGTCACGCCGACCTGCAAAAAAGGAAAAAGAGGAGATAAATCTGAAATGGACAAAGATTTATCTAAAAACAAATGTTTTTTATTTGTTGTATTTCGGGTATATAAACCCGTGAAAATCCATGTAATAGGGGCTCTGGAGTTCGAATAAAAAATAAAAAAGGGTCTTTTATCTCTTTCGAATCAAGCAACAACAACAACAGTAAACAAGAGCAAGCATATATTTGAAAAGGTAAAAAAATAATAATAAAAATAAGAACTCAATGAGATAGATCTACTCACCTAGGGGCTTTGGATAAAAAATCTGACCTTGAAATTGGCACCGGTGCGTCGAGGAGAGCCAAAAAGTTACGGCCTTTCGAGTCTCCGGCTGTCGGCGGTGGTAGCCCACGGCGGAGCACGGACGCCGACCACTCTCCCCGACAGAAGGGTTGAGAGCGTTTTAAGAAAGAAACTTGTTTTTTTTTTAAATCTAAGGTAGAATGATTTTTTTTGGCTAGTAATGGGTATTTAAAGATCCACCAAAACGACGATATTTTGGTGCCGGTCCTAAAGGCCCAAAATGACGTCGTTTTAGCCGCGACCCGTATAACCGACCTGACCCGACATATGATCCGCACAATTTTAAGAATGAGGAAATTACTTTTCGGCCCTTCCGCATGGGTAAATTCGCCCAGAGGTCCCTATAAGTTTTAAATGTTTTTTAATTTGGTCACCAAATTCAATTAAATCAAGTTTTCGAAGGGGAAATTACACGGAAAGTCCTTCCGCACTAAAAATGTTTCCATTTTGGGCCTGTCGTATGGTATATTTTCTCCTTAGGTCCCTGTAATTTTCAATGGTCTTGCAATTTGGCCACCAGATTTGATTTTTATCCATTTCAAAGGGGAAATTACGCTCGTAGTCCTTCAGCTTCTGTATCTTTCATCTTTTGCACTTTTTTCTTTTAATTTCGTCACATTTACAATTTTTATTTCTTTTAATTTAATCACTTCTTTAATTTCTTTTCTATTACAACATTATTATATATATTGTTATTATATTATCTATGTATTATTTTATATTATTATGATTATTTTTATTTCTGTGTTATTACTATTATTATGATTGTATGTTATATAGTATTAATTTTTATTAGTATATATTATTATATTAAATTATTATTATGATTATAAACAATTATAATTATTATTATTTACATGATATTTACAGTCTAACATATATTCCTATACACCCCGTATGTATTTTAATTGAATCTCAAAAATGGTTTTTAGGGATTATCGTGAAAAACGTGTCTCGAACGTAAAAGATGCCGCTTTCCGTTAATCTGTATTACAAAATACCATTTTACTTCCAAACTATAATTTTTCAAAATAGATTCATTTTATTCGGGAATCGAATGGAAATTATGCCCCGTGTGTAGGGGTGCAAATTTCTTTCATACAAAAATATAGTTTTAAAATATTTTAATGGGATCACAAATATTAAATTAAATTCGAATTCTTAATTTCCCTCGCTTAGACAATAAATAATCGACCATGTACCAATTTTGGGCATTGTGGGGGTGCTCATCCTTCCCCACACGTAACTGACTCCCGAACCTATTTTTTGGTTTCGCAGACTAAAACTCGTGTTTTAATAAAATGATAAAAAAACAAGTTTTATTAAAATAACCGGGTTTTTAGGTGATCCAATCTCACCTAACTAAAAAGATTGGTGGCGACCCAATTCCTATCCCAAAATATTTTTCGTAAGAACGCGTCAAGCACTGCCGGGCGGGGCCGTTGTTATAGCTTAGCGACTCAACTGAGACTTTTTTGAGAGTCGAGCCACCGGTCAATTACTTTTTGTCTCAACGAGTGGAAACTATAAATTCAGTTTAATTTATTTTGTGATCTTTTTTCCTGTTAAATTTTTTACAAAAAAATGTTTTTGTAAAAAAATTTCCCTGATTTTTTTTGCATATCATGAGCTCTATACCCAAGCTCCGTCACTTTTAAGTGAGAGTGAGAAACTAAACCTTCGTGAGGTATCGCCCCTGTTCAGGATAGTGGATCACTTCAGGGATATATCGGTACCTTTGTCGCCGTGAGATCTTCAACTCCGCACAGACTTAAGGAAATGTATCCTCCCGAATCGATATCCTAGCGACAGTTCGGGTACCGTTACTCTAGAACCTAAACCACATGTAATGAACCATAGCAGCCCACCTTGCTTAGAGCCATATCGAACCTCTGTCCGTTTAGAGAGTCACCAAATAGGTGCATAGTAGAGAATGTTTGGGGTTAATTTCTTTCAATTATGCCCTTTAATTTGTTTATTTATTTATTTCCTTTACGCAATAGAGTATGTTATATACCATGCCTATATTTATGCAACAAAGTATGGGGGTAGAAAGCATGTTTGGGTTTGACCTTTTTTCAAAAAATATGTACGGGTAGAAAAGTATGCTCGGGTAGGTTGTATATATTTACTTTTAAGTAATTAACGTTTATATTCAGCTTGATTATTTCATGCGTACTAACTGATTTTTGTTGTTGTCTATGTTTTTCTCTGCATTGCATATTCATGACATAAATCACGAGCGATCTTCAATTTAGAAAACTTTCATAATAGACAAAGGGTCACATGATCAGATGAAAAATAATGCAGGCATAAGGTAGTGTCTTAAAGTGATACCAAAAGAAGCGAGAGGCTTTTCTTTCAAAGGTTACACGTCAGACATACGTGCCGAAACTTATAAATGAAATAAAAATATCTGATGTAATGAGACCTTTTGTTAAATAAAAGTTGTCTTATGATGATCGTCTCGGGATCAATACCTCATTTCTATTCATGTTTACATTTAAGTTTTACATTGCATAAGCATAGCATTTCATCATATTGCATCCGTCATGGCACGTTCCTTGAACTTATTTTGACATGGGAAAAGTCTTCATCCTTGAAGGAAGCATCAAGCTTGAATCCATGAGTATGACTTCTCAACAATGCAAGATGAATGATTTAATCGCTCGAGTAGATAAGATCGAATGGCTCCAGGAAAAATTAGTCAAAACACAAGAAGAGATGATGGATAACGCAAAGAAATTCCAAGAAAAAACAAGAGAGCGAATGAATGAGCTAATAAGTATAGTGGCTACCATAACCCAAAGCAAAGAGGTCAGGAGAAAACCCTTCCATGCAAATTGAGATTGGAAATGCAAGAAAGAATCGAAATTGTGACTTGGTAGAAGAAGATATATTGCCTGACGAAGAACAAGCTATCGTCAACCAATACGAGATAGCTCGCACCGCCTCAGAGTGTCCTATCGGGGTGACGCTGGACAAGATTCAAGATTCTCTTTTGAAAATATTATCTCATCCTGTGAAAAAGATGTCAGATGAGAAAGAGTTACAAAATGAGGAAAACATAAAGAGGACAAAGATTGACTATCTCGATGTCTAGACCAACACCCCAACAGAAACAAGATCAACTTTTACCACAGTCTCATCGATCACCAGTTAATCCCTCTTTCAATTCTCAAGAAAGAAACAAAAAGACAAATGACTTTCCTTTCAGACGTCTCACATGCATATACAAGGATTTATTCTTCACATTGCTAGAAAACTGGCTGGTTGCACCATTTTTTGTTAAACCTACACAACCCCCTTACCCGAAGTGGTACGACGCTAATGCTTGATGTGATTATCATGCGGGGAATGTATGACACTCTATCAAGACTGTATCACTTTCAAAAAGCTTGTTGAAGAGTTTATAAAGATGGGGATCATGAGATTTGATGACTCTGCTGGGCCAAGTACAACTGGCAATCCATTACCCAATCATACTGAGTCAGGAATCAACGCAATCGTCAGCAATGGTAACAAGAGAATCAAAGCCAGTATCTAGGAGGTGAAGTCTCCGTTAAAGTGGGTTTGACGAAAGATGGCCGAGATAGGCCTTGTGCAGCAAGGCTCATAAGACATGAAGAAAGCCTCCAAAAACCATTGCCTATACCATGGTGAAGGAAATCATGATATCCAAAACCGTGCAGATTTTAGAGCTCTAGTTCAGAAATTTATCGACAACAAAGAGATGGAATTTTTTGAAGAAAGAAAATTAGAAGAGGTCATCTGGGAACCTATCGTTTTTCCTCGCCTGTCTAAAACTGTTGTGTCGGGGGGATCTATCCACCCTAAACAGCTTACGAAAGATGAAGAGAGTGAGCTGGGAAGGATGCTGGGAGCGTTGGATATCCATGTTGTGACTACTAAAGCGAAGTAATGTATCTAAGAGGAATTTGTCCTTATACCCCTGGAACTGTTCGGAACAATGTTTAGGAATCTTTTAGAGTAATGTTCAGAACGCACTTATTCCTCTTGCCTAAGAGCAACAAGGGTCTTTTTGTAAAGGGCATATGCTTATTGTCCTTATGTCAATAAAATAATATTTGTTGTGTCCTATCTAGTAAACATTTTTTTCTTATTATTTATTATTCTTTATATACATTTATACCATAAATTACCCATTCCTGAAATTCGTTTGTTCCATGAACATCATTATTCATGTTAGGTCCCCTGACATCAACGTATCGAGCGACACTAAGACTAATCCGAAATCTATTTTTGAGCAAGATATGCGTTTAGATGTACCTCAAGAATTTGAAGAAGATCAAGATTGTGATCTGTCTCCCGATCTGTTGAGGATGGTTGAGCAAGATGAAAAGTAAATCTCGCCTCACCAAGAGTCAGTGGAAATTGTGAGCCTAGGAGATGAAAATGAAAAGAAAGAGGCGAAGATCGGCACATACATTACCGCCAAAACAAAACCTGGTCTGATGAAACTCCTCATAGAGTATAAAGATGTATTTGCATGGTCCTATCAAGACATGCCTGGATTGAGTACAGATGTGGTGGTACATAAACTCCCCATAAAATGGGACTGCAAGCTGTGAAGAATGGGACCCGATGAACTGCTAAAGATAAAAAAGAGGTAAAGAAACAGTATGACACCAGGTTCCCGTGAGAAGTCAAATGTTCAAAAGGGGTAGCTAATATAGTTCCTATTCCGGAGAAAGACAACAAAGTTCGAATGTGTGTCGATTACCGAGATTTGAATAAGGCTAACCCGAAGGATAATTTTCTTTCACATCACATCGACGCCCTAGTTGATAATACTGTAAAACTTCTTTATTCTTCTTCATGGTTTTTTTTCAGGTTACAACTAAATAAGGATATACCCTGATGACATGGGAAAAAAAACAATGCAATGGAGAATGTTTTGTTACAAGGTGATGCCTTTTAGACTTAAAAATACAGGGACAGCATACCAACGAGCCATGGTCGCTTTGTTCTATACACAAAGAAATTGAAGCGTATGTCAACGACATGATTGCCAAATCCCAAACAAGAGAAGAGTATGTCGCGGTCTTGAGGAAATTGTTCTTGAGGCTAAAGAAATATCAGTTAAAGCTAAATCTGACCAAATACACCTTAGGGTTGCATCAAAGAAGCTGCTGGGTTTTATTGAAATTGAGCCAGATAAGGTTAAAGCCATTCAGGATCTAACACCCCCACGACCTCAGAAGAAGCACAACCCAGAGGAATGTAATGATGAATGCCAGAAAGCTTTTGACAAGATCAAGCATTACATGTTATGAACACCTATGGTCGTTTTCTATGTGGGACATGGATGTCATCAGGCCCATATCATCGAATACTTCCAATGTGTATCAATTTATCTTTATGGGCGTTGATTACTTCACCAAGTGGGTAGAAGTAGCCACTTACGCTAATATCACCAAATCGACAGTGTGTAGATTCCTGAAGAAATCATATATCGGTATGGGATGCCAAAATATCATATCCAATCATGCATTGAATTTGAACAATAAGACCATAGAAGAAGTGTGCAAACAGTTCAAGATATGATATCACAATTCCTCACCATACCGTCATCGGATAAACGGAGTAGTGGAAGCAACCAACGAGAATATTAAGAAGATTGTTGCAAAGATGGTAGAAACTTCTAAAGGCTGGCATGAAAAACTACCATTTACTCTATATGCTTATCGCATATCGGTCAGAACCCCCACTGGGGTACCCTTTTTTCCCCTGGTTTATAGGATAAAGGCGGTACTACCCATCGAGGTCGAGATTCCTTCTCTTAGAATTTTGTCAGAATTGAGACTGGATGGAGCAGAATGAATTCAAACCAGACATGACCAACTTACTTTTCGGCATAGTTAAATATACCAAAAAGGATGATACGAGCCTATAATAAGAAGGTTCACCCAAATTCTAAGAAGGGGACCTAGTGCTAAAAAAAATCCTACTAATTCAGAAAAATTCTCGGGGGAAAGAAATGCCGAATTAGGAGACCCATATGTTGTGAAAAAAAGCCTTTTTCGGTGGAGCCTTGATTTTGGTCAAAACGGATGGTAAAGATCTACCTAGCCCTGTGAACTCAAATTTGGTCAAAGTTTGAATATTTTGCTTGAAGAATGGGGCATCTAAAAAAGGCAAAAACATGAAATGATCAGTTCATTTGAAAACCCCATGAAGGGAAATAGATTCTGCGTGTTGAGGTATGAACAAAGCACTCAAGGTCTCCTAGACACATGAGGGTTCTTGGCAAGCTGGTTTAGCGAAGCTCATCTGCTTGATGTCTGGGGCATCTAATTCTGTATTTTTGCTTTATTCCCTTTCAACGTTAGCCACTTAAATGTCATGAACTTTACTCTTAATAAATTATTCCTTCCATCTTAGGTCTTTGTTTACACGAGTATTATGCATTGACATGATGATTAGTAAGGTAACAAATATGAGAAGATCTCTCCACATCGCTTTTGAAAGATTCCTAAAAATATAGGGACCAAAGGCAGTTCTGATTAAAAAGGACATTTCCAGGGGTAAACGGCTCAAGAAGAAATAGATACTACCCGGACAGAATATGGGGCAAATAGTTTTCTTGCAATATGATCAGACCTGAAAAAGAGAGGGCCCAGTGACTCAAACAGAGTTCTAGCAGTTGAGAATGCCAGTTTAAGAATGGATGCAGATGCTCAAGTCAATCTCAAGACTAAAAATCATTTTCGAATAGCACTTTGCGTTCATCATTCATGCATTAATTAGGCATGTTTAAACTAAAATCATTTATCACGCGCGTCATGCATACATCTAAAGTTTATCATACATTTAGACTAAAAACATACATTTAGGCATAAAGATATATTCGTACTAAAGGAATTTTTGACTTGAACGTACAAAAAGGTCCAGGAAAGAGACTAAAAGACCTCAACTATGAGGGCAACAACATGATTACCGACCTTTAGCCATGAAGGAGGCCGAATATGCAAAAAGCTCCAACATCCAGATAACAATGATAAAATTTTCTTGAGCAACTCACTAACTAATGTTTTTTCTTTCTTTCTTTTTTCTTTCAAGTCATAACTTTCCCGCCATTAAACCTTTTTCTGATTTCACCTCCGTCAGCGGTGATGGGCTACTTTAATCCAGATTCTGCATCTCTGATGTTGGTGTTACAAGCCAATTTCCCTTGAGAAGAAGATAAGAGGTGACATCAGGGTCATTCAGCAAAAATTCAAATTCAAAAAAGAATGAGGACAATAAAAGTTGGGGACAAACTTTTGTTGGGGCAAACTTTAAACACAAATGGATCAGAAAATCAAGCTAAGATAGGAGAAAAAGACTTCCGCAAGTCTGGCATCCTTAAACACGAAGGAACATATCATCGTCGTCAACAAATTCCAATATCCTTGAGATAAAAAATAGGGCAAATATTGTATGTCGTCTTCATCCAAGAATGAATAAACAACCTCGACAAGAAGGAGTGGATCAACCGGCCAAACATTCAAATCAAACCTTACAGTCTCATTATGAAACAATTAATTTATAACTCATTTTGACCAAGTACTTTTCAAATTTTTGCAGGGCCTATCTCACCCTAACATGGTAGATTTTGTCTCTCCAACAAATGGTCGAACAAATCAAACAAGACAACAATTTTATCCCCTTGAAGTGGCAGCGAATGGGTACAACAAGTTTATCTCTCTAAAGTGGTAGTAGAATGGACGCTTCAACTGTCTCATCTCCCTGAAGTGGTAGCGGAATGGGTACAACAACAAGTTCATCTCTCTGAAGTGGCAGTAGAATAGACGTCTCAACCGTCTCATCTCCCTAAAGTGGTAGCGAAATGGGTACAACAACAAGCTCATCTCTCTGAAATGACAGTAGAATAGACGTCCCAACCGTCTCATCTCCATAAAGTGGCAGCGGAATAGGTACACCAACAAGTTTATCTTTCTGAAGTAGCAGTCGAATGGACACCTCAACCGTCTCATCTCCCTGAAGTGATAGCGGAATGGGTACAACAACAAGTTTATCTCTCTGAAGTGACAGTAGAATAGACGTCTGAACTGTCTTATCTCCCTGAAGTGACAGCGGAATGGGTACAACAACAAGTTCATCTCTTTGAAGTGGTAGTAGAATAGACACCTCAACCGCCTTATCTCCCTGAAGTGGCAGAGGAATGGGTACACCAACAAGTTTATCTCTCTGAAATGGCAGTAGAATGGACACCTTAACCGTCTCATCTCCCTAAAGTGGCATCGGAATGGACTTCTCAACCGTCTCATCTCCCTGAAGTGGCAGCGGAATGAGTACACCAACAAGTTTACCTCATTGAAGTTGGTAGCAGATCACACATTTTCAAATCTCGCTTCGCCGTTGTTGGTGCAGCAGGTCAGATTTTTGTCCATGTCTAGTTACTCCAATGATGGTGCGACTAGACCATATATTTTTCTCAAATTTTCTCTCTAAACGTATAGTTAATCAAAAAAATAAAAAAATTAGAACAAAAAATCAAAAAATAAAAAAATCCAAAAAAAAAGCTCTCTTCAGATCCCGTCTCTTCGTCAGTGTTGTAGGTAGATCGAAAACATTTTAACAAATCCAACAGAAATGTTGGTACAACATGCTTAAACACGATAAAGTTTAAGATAATGGATAATTCAAATGTCCATCGAAAATCCATTTTCACAAATGGTTGAAGGAAAATAAATCATTTGGAAAAATCCAATGTCATATTGGTAAAAGCTGATTGTACCCAGGGGAATGGTACAACTAGCCCGGAGCAAACGGCTACCGGTAAAGGCAACTCAAATCCGTTGATCTCTGTACATTTGGGAAAAATATAAAAGAGATATGTGGAGCTCTGGATCAAAGCTTGTTGACTTTCGGTCTTGCCTCCTCGGCGATATTGTAGATGGGCCAACCCTTCATTGTTCGATCTTGTGTCTTCATCAGAGTTGCAGCTGGATTAAGTTTTGCAGACCTTACCTCTCCGTCAGTGTTACAGTTAGGTCAAAATTTTCTCCAGACATTGAGTCGTCGTTAGAGTCGTAGCAAGCCAGGCACATTTTGTCTCTTCCAACGGATCACCTCTGATTTTGTCTTTCCCAACGAATCCTCAATTTTGAAGATTTTGCTTATAGGAGCGACCGAGAAAACCAAGTGAAACTCAAGAAGAAGCAGTGGCCAGAGGAAAAACCCAAACCTAACCGGACAAAAATAGTTATTCTTTTGTCTTTGCTCTATTCCTGTTACTCAGTAACGAGCAAAGAGGGGCAACTGTAATAGCCCATTTTGTCCGGGCCCCTTACCCAAATCAGCCCAAACCCAATTAATTACAAACCCCTTTACAAATCAAATAAACCAAAAAACTCATTACACATTAATAAAATACCAACAAACCCAATTAAAATCCCAAGCCCAATAACCCATATCAGACCCAAAATTCCCAAAAAATATAACCCTAAACCTAAAAGATTGTTTAACCTAAACCCTAGCATTTCCTCAGCCGCCACCACTGTATTTTTTCACGCACCGGCCACCTTTGCCACGTAACACCACGTGTCACACCAACCGGCTATGCAAGGCAAAAAAGGCAAAAGAGGAGATAAATCTGAAATGGGCAAAGATTTATCTAAAAACAAATTTTTTATTTGTTGTATTTTGGGTATATAAACCCGTGAAAATCCATGAAATAGGGGCTATGGAGTTCGAATAAAAAAAGGGTCTTTTATCTCTTTCGAATCAAGCAACAACAACAACAGTAAACATGAGCAAGCATATATTTGAAAAGGTAAAAAAAATAAAAAATAAGAACTCGGTGGGATAGATCTACTCATCTAGGGGCTTCGGATCAAAAATATGACCTCGAAATCGACACCATGGCGTCGAGAAGGGCCAGAAAGTTATGGCCTTTCGAGTCTCAGGCCGTTGGGTACGGCGGCGGCGGCCCACGGCATAGCACGAATGTCGACTACCCTCCTCGGCAGAAAGGTTGAGAGCATTTTAAGAAAGAAACTTGTTTTTTTAAATCTGAGGTTAAATGAATTTTTTGGCTAGTAATGGGTATTTAAAGATCCACCAAAACGACGTCGTTTTGGTGCTGGTCCTAAAGGCCCAAAACGATGTCGTTTTGGCCGCGACCCGTATAATCGACCCTACCAAACAGATGACCCGCGCAATTTTAAGAATGGGGAAATTACTTTTCGGCCCTTCCACATGGGTAAATTCGTCCAGAGGTTCCTATAAGTTTTAAATGTTTTTCAATTCGGTCACCAAATTCAATTAAATCAGGTTTTCGAAGGGGAAATTACACGTAAAGTCCCTCCGCACTAAAAATGTTTCCATTTTGGGCCTGCCGTATGGTATATTTTCTTCTTAGGTCCTTGTAATTTTCAATTGTCTTGCAATTTGGCCACCAGATTTGATTTTTATCCATTTCAAAGGGGAAATTACGCTCGTAGTCCTTCAGCTTCTGTATCCTTCATCTTTTCACTTTAATTTCTTTTTTCTTTTAATTTCGTCACATTTATAGTTTTTTATTTCTTTTAATTTAGTCACTGCTTTAATATCTTTTATATTACCATATTATTATATATATTATTATTATATTATCTATGTATTATTTTATATTATTATGATTATTTTTATTTCTGTGTTATTACTATTATTATGATTGTATGTTATATAGTATTAATTTTTATTAGTATATACTATTATTATATTAAATTATTATTATTTACACAATATTTACGATCTAACATATATTCCTATACACCCCGTATGTATTTTAATTGAATCTTAAAAATGGTTTTCAGGTATTATTGTGAAAAACGTATCTCAAACGTAAGAGGTGTCGCTTTCCGTTAATCTCTATTACAAAATATCATTTTAATTCCAAACTATAATTTTTCAAAATAGATTCCTTTTATTCGGGAATCGAATGGAAATTATGCCTCGGGTGTAGGGGTGTAAATTTCTTTCATACAAAATATAGTTTTAAAATATTTTAATAGGATCACAAATGTTAAATTAAATTCGAATTCTTAATTTCCCTCGCTTAGACAATAAATAATCGACCAGGTACCAATTTTGGGCGTTGTGGGGGTGCTCATCCTTCCCCACACGTAACTGACTCCTGAACCTATTTTCTGGTTTCGCAGACTAAAACTCGTGTTTTAATAAAATGATAAAAAAACAAGTTTTATTAAAATAACCAGGTTTTTAGGTGATCCAATCTCACCTAACTAAAAGGATTGGTGGCGACTCAATTCCTATCCCAAAATTTTTTTCGTAAGAACGCGTCAAGCACCGCCGGGCGGGGCCATTGTTACAACTACCCTCAAATGACCCAAAATAAGTCTAAATCTTTTCGTCTTGGAAGCTAGATTTGCCACCGTCCACCGTCGAATCGGACTAAAATCGAGGTATGTTGATCTCCTCACCAAAGCACCTCGAATGATTGTTGGGATTCAACGTCTGACGCTTTGGTCGTCAAAACCGAAATGAGAAGGTAAAACTTTTCCCTCTTTTAGATTTCAAATTGATTTCCCCCTTTTTATTTTGGCTCTAATTTGTTCCGACTGCATTTAAATTGTTCTTGTTTGCTTTGTCATGCCTTGTTAATTTATGTTTCAAATCATCCGAGGTGGCTAAGGGTTTTGACACAAATGTTTTAGATCAGGAATATGTTGGATTTTATGTTTATGTCTATGTTTTTGATGATGTAGTGATGGGTTGAAATGAAATCATGAGATGGATTATTTGTCATAATGTGCTTGTTGTAGCTATATGTCATACTTGTTGCCATGAAATATTTCTGACCTTACACTTCTCAGATCGAGCATATTGTGTTTGTTTGGTTCCTCATTTTGTTTTCCTCTAAATAGATATCATCATAATCATAAATTTAACATAGTGTCTGATTATGCTACTACATCTATTCAGGCTTTGTTTTCCAGGTTAAGCTTGTTTAGTGCCAAGGATGCCTTTGGAGGGATATTTGGGTGAAATTGTTGTTGCCACTACAAGGGTGGAAACAATGCTTGGTGATACAACTATAGCTATTCATCCAGAAGACAAGAGGTATAATCATCTGCTTGGTGGTTCAAGTTTAGGTTTGTCGGAAAACTCACCAGAGCGGCGTTACTGGGATAAAAAAGAGGGTTGCGGGTGAAGGTGAGAAATGGGTGGGTGGGGGTGAAGGAGGGTGAGGTGAGGGAACTAGTGGTTTTTATTTAATTATGTTAAAATATTATTAAAATATATATATATATATATATATATTTATTTCCACGTCATAACAATGTTAGAGATTTAACGATGGAGTGACCAAAATAGGTCAATGTTTAAAGTTCAGTGCTAAAATTGAATATTTTAAAAGTTGAGTGACCAAAATAGGTCATAAAGCAAAGTTGAGTGATTATTTAGGTGTTTTACCCATAATGAAATTAAAGGAGTCAACAGAACTCTCTTCAACGTGGACTTATTGCGACCATTTGTTGAAGGGAGAATGTTAAAGGGAGAATATTAGCTTAAGTCACTAGTTCTTCGTTTATTTTAATTATCATAAGAAATTATAGCTTATTCAATAACTTAAATTTTGTTTTATTTAATCTAGATTTATTCAAAGCTTTTGGTTATGATTTTGTCTCGTATCCTTGAAATACAATATTTAAAAATTAGAACAGATTTTAATTGTGCAAATAGTTATTTCATTTTATTTGTTTATTAAATAAATATATTATAGTTAAAATTGAATTTAATGTCAATAATATAATAAAATTATTATAAGATAAGATGATATTTTCATATATAACATTTATCTTTTAACATTTGTCAAACACACGGTAACAAGATTAATATATATCACATTTTTTCAACAAGCCAAACACCTTGATGTAATAATAAATCTTTCATCCATCTTTTTATACACAAACATTCTTCTTTCACATTTGATGTGTCAAAAGAGGCATTAGAGCATGCTGTTTATAACTTAATTTGTCAAATTTATTAATACTGATTGCAAATGTAATATATATTTTCTAGATTAATGAGTTGAAATTCAAATATAAAAATAGAGATATATTATTTAGTGTTTTATAAAAATATTATTAATAAATAAACGAATTTGTTCATAAACATAAACAAACCAAACACACATTTATTTGTGTTCATTTTTATTAAACGAACATAAAAAATTATTCATACTCATTTATTTAACTTAATAAACGAACGTTATACGAATGGTTTATCGAATATTATTTTGATTTGCACCCCTGTAAAATTAGAAGGATAAAAATATTTTAACTTTCAAGTTTGATTTTGAGTACAATACAACCAAAGACTTTTAATTCATTAAATTAGAAAAATATGGTCGAAAGGGTGAAAATTGACAAGTACATTAAAAAAAACAGTGGGAATAAGTGGCTTGATGATACCATTTATTCATTTAATTAATTTAATGATCGGATGACAAAATTTAAAAATTAATAATAAAAATAAGATTTATCTCATAATTTAGTGGTTATCGGTATAGTTTATCCAAGAAATAAATAGAGCTATATTTACTGGTTATCGGTATATTTACTACTCCGAAAAAAATATGAAGGGAGGGAGCATTGCCATCACTTTTGTCGGCCATTGTGTGGATATAACTCAAATTTCCACATGTAATTTTGTACCCAATTGTTCAATCTGAAATCAACAGATTTAAATCTTATTTACCATGACTTTGTTTCTACATTATCTCTAATTTTTCGTGTAATAGTAGCACTCGCACCTATTGCGCTCGGCGCCACAGCTTCGTGTGCACCCCCTTTCATTTCTGCCCAACCATTGCTAAAGCTACCAAGTGCAGTGCTTGTGGATGTATTTGCCTCTTCTTTTCTGCCTAATTATAGACCCTTGGTTCTAATATCACTGTCACCTTATCCCTTTCCCCAATTCACACATGTTTGTCGATTTCCATGGCGATTCCTACCCATATCTCGCTTCCTTCCTCCACCCCAAAATTCTATCACTCCCCATCCCCTCCACCTTCCTTCCCTTTCTTCCTTCAACCCTGCTGCAAACCTCTCAATCTTCGCTTTCGTGCTAATGTCCACTCCTCTACTCTGACTGCTATGGAAGTCGGTGAAGATTTACCACTTGATTATGGAGATTGGCTTCCCAACCCCGACCCAAACCAGCGTCGAAGAGCCGGCATTTTGCTCCACCCCACTTCATTTCCTGGAGCTTATGGCATCGGCGATCTTGGGGAACAAGCTTTTCATTTCATTGATTGGCTACATTTAGCTGGTTGCTCCCTTTGGCAGGTATAGATGACCCCATTTAAGTTCAGAGTTCAGTTAATGTTGTTGGCATAAGCTAAAATGAATAAGAAATGTTATGGGATAATCTTTTTTTTTTGTATTAATGAATGAAAATTGATTATCAATGTAGGTGCTTCCCCTTGTTCCTCCTGATGGTGAAGGGTCACCCTATGCAGGCCAGGTGCTGCTTCACTAATAATTGATTCAGGGGATTTATCAATTTGGTTCCCTTTCCTTTCACCAATAATTGATATATGTTTCCTCTTTATTGTTTAAGAAATTGTGTAATTTTCCTTGATGATTATTGTTTCAGGATGCAAATTGCGGAAGCACTTTCTTGATTTCACTTGAAGAGCTCGTTAAAGATGGTTTGCTAACAAAGAAAGAGCTTCCACAACCACTGTGAGGAGATTTTTTTCATTTTTATATTTTATAATACTGTTATATTCAGCTAAAATTGTAGGTATACATTATGTTGACACTTATATTTTAAGTTGCTTCTATATAATTTGTGCAGTGATTGTGACCGTGTGAACTATTCTATTGTTGCTAAGCTAAAGAATCCTCTAATAACTAAGGTAAAGCTTCATCTGAATGTCAATTCTTTATCTGGTTAGCTATTCCCAGTTTAAGTCATATCGTCGTCTCTTAGGCCGCAGAGAGGCTACTCTCGTCTGATGGAGAACTTAAAACTCAGCTTGAGGCTTTCCGTAGAGATCCTACCATATCGTGTGAGCTATTTATTTCCATATAATTTCACTAACTACAATCACATTCCTGTGTACTTCTAGTTTAAATATCCACTAAGCTTCAATCGGCATTTGATTGTGTTATTTCTGTATGAATCTGATGAGTTTGTGGAGCTTGAGAGTGCAAGATTTTTGGTAGAAAAAGAATAATGTTTTTTTTTTCTGGGATTGAAAGGGGTTGATTCTGCTTTTACAGATCAGGGTTGACAAAGATTTTGAGAATAGACATTTTTGACATTTTTACTTTCTCATTCTTAGCTCGTGTGCTAGTCATTTATTTGGTGCAGCTTCAAATTGTTTCCCTATGTTTTCTCCATTATTGGAATGAGATTACTGTAACCAGATGATTTCTTTACAAATCTTTTGCCAGTATCGTTGGAAGTTAGCGAACAAATTAGATTCAGGACCTTCTTTCACCCAAATTTCTCTGAATTTGCTTTGCAAAATCCTCATGATTCTTTTTATGAAAGTTTTACTTTGATGTCCTGATCCTTCCACATCTCTTTGAATATCTCTATATTACTGCATCTCTATACGTGTAGCGGCATGATTTATATATGTAGTAGTCTACAGTTAAGAGATCACATAAGGAGTTGTCTGCAGCAGTCATTAATTTTTCAGAAAACTTTCTCTTATGTGCATGTATGGCCTTATAACAAGTTTTTACTTTATGCTAATTATTTAAGTGATACTCAAGAGAATTATAAAAAAAACACAGTTTAAGTTTTGGGTTTTTTTTTGTTCTTTTTTGTTCCTTAATTTTTGGAGGAGGGAAGTCTGTCAGACAACTGCGTGACCATCCCAGCAAGACAAGTTTAAGTTAAAGTTTTTTTCTTTTCTTTTTGATGTACTGATTTATCATGTTCCTCTCCATTACCTTTAAATTCAATGACTGAAACTGGAGACTTTTCTTCATGATTTTTTTTTTAATTTTTTAGGCTGGCTTGAAGATGCAGCTTATTTTGCTGTTATTGATGACAGTTTAAAAGCATTCAGTTGGTATGATTGGCCCGAACCTTTAAAAAATCGCCATCTTGCAGCCTTAGAAAAGATATATCAGGAAAAGAAGGATTTCGTATGATCTGGATCACTCTTATTAAAATATTGGCTCAATGGTATCTTACATTATCTACCTAATTTAGGTGCTAATATTGCTACCTGCTGTTTCTTTCACTTGGCAGATAGACTTGTTTATTGCTAAACAATTCCTGTTCCAAAGGCAGTGGCAAAAAATTCGTAACTATGCACAGGCTAAGGGAATCAGCATAATGGGAGACATGCCTATTTATGTAGGTTACCACAGTGCTGATGTCTGGGCAAATAAGAAACATTTTCTGCTGGTGAGGAGTTTTTTAATGATCAAGAATAATTTAACTATGCTCCAAATCATTCTATTGTTAGTGTTGGCTACAAGTTTTCTGTTCTCTTTGGCAGAATAAGCATGGTTATCCTATGCTAGTCAGCGGTGTTCCACCTGATGCCTTCAGTGAGACTGGTCAGCTGTGGGGGAGGTTTGTACCGATCAAAAACAAGTTCACATGCCTGTTATATAAACAATCTAGTTTTTCGTAAATATTATTACCGGTGCTAGTAAAAGCAAGGTATTGTTTCATGTTCTTTCATTTTGGAGATTCATTACAAATCCAATTTATGCACCTGAAGAGTGTTTTGTATCTTTTTTCTTTACATTTCCTCCCCTGGTTCTTTTATTGCTATGCATGTCCTTTTTGTTTTCTAACAAGATTAGGGGTCCTTTATTCAATACTTGTTGGTTAAACTCACAAATTGTTTTAGTCATAGCATGTAAACCTATTTATGATGTTTTACTTATCCTGATATTCAACTATATTTTCTCGTAGATTTAATATTTTATGCTAGGTTTTTGCTGCACTAGCTATCTTTAATTAACGTGTCCTTTATTTCAGCCCTCTATATGATTGGAAGGCCATGGAGAAAGATGGATTTTTATGGTGGATACGTCGCATCAGACGTGCACAGAATCTATATGATGAATTCAGGATTGATCACTTTAGAGGATTTGCTGGCTTTTGGGCTGTCCCCTCTGGTGAGTTTTGAAGTGTATTGAACGAATGGTGCTTGCTAGAAATGTGATACACTGAAACCAAGTTACTGACACATTTAATCTTTGCAGAAGCTAAAGTTGCTATGGTTGGACGATGGAAGGTCAGATTTTCTGATTCCGACCATGTTAAAATTTTCTTTAACTGTCCCATTTCCCACTACTGATGTTATTTCCATGATAGTAGGTTGGTCCTCAAAAATCTTTATTTGATGCAATCTTCAGAGATGTTGGAAAGATCAATATCATAGCTGAAGATCTGGTTCGTTCTGCTTGATAGAATATGAAGAACTTATTTTTATCATTTTTCATTTTGTTTCTTGCTGTAGCTTCATTTGCTGATCTCTTCTCCAAGGAAAGTGGAAAATAGATGATTTTTCAATAACCTTGACCTGCCTATTATTAGAAGTTTTGTCTTCTGGGGATATTTCAGCTACTTTGGCGTAGTTCAATATTCTTGCTTATTATAGCTGAAGATCGTGTGAGATAATGCCTTAGTTAGTTCAGTGTACAGTAAGTGTTGCTTTGATAATTTAGTTGATTGTGAATGGTGCACAAGTTGTGCATTTTTGTGTTTCTAATTCTATTTTGGCATTGTTTGATGCACCGTTGCTATTTCATGCACGCGTGTTTTTCTGCCTGGTCATTAATTATAAAACTGAACTGCTGTTTCTTCTAATTCCTGCATTGCACGCACCACTAAATAAATCGCTGGTGTCCTTGTGCTGCTTGTTTTCTGTCTATTTCCCTGGTTTATTTTTCTGAACTTTTGTTTCTCGAATAAAAAAATTATTTAGCAAGGATGCTGAAGATTTTTGGGGTCCAGAAGAATGTTTCGTAACTTTGTAATTCATTTCATCCTTTGCAAGCTCTCATCTTATTGGGTGTTAAATGGCAGGGAGTTATAACCGAGGATGTGGTTCAGCTTAGGAAATATATTGGAGCACCAGGAATGGCTGTTCTCCAGTTTGGTAATATGTTGCCACTAATCAACTGTGATACCATCTTTTTAAATTCTCATTTTTGACTGATGGCATTTTAATTTTGCATTCTGTGATATTGTAGTTTGTCCCATTTTCTCTTGCTTTAGGTTTTGGTAGCGACTCTAGAAACCCTCATTTGCCTCACAATCACGAGCCAAATCAAGTTGTATACACGGGAACTCATGACAATGACACGGTAAAGCTCCTTCAAGGTTCTTCGTTGTTGTCTTAATCTATTTTTGGTATCATCATCAGGGATGAAGCTACCCCAAGGCTTCCTAGGAAATTTTCTCAATCTTAGAATATATAATAATATGAGTACGGATAAAGAATGAAAGAAGAGAGATGAGGTGTGAAATTTGATACAACACTAGTCATATATTTGAGATAAATGCATATTGTTGTTTGGTTCGACAGAAAATTGTTTTACCAAATCGTTAGATGTTGCATACTAATAGTTCTTTTGATTGTCTCATAGATTCAAGGTTGGTGGTGCAATTTAATGGAACAAGAGAGGTCTAATGTGAGTTTCCTTTGTTATTCTAAGGCTTTTGATCAGATTTATCATCTTGTATTTGTCTTACCTCTGGAATTCGTCTCAGGTATTGAAATATCTTCGTATCACTGAAAAAGATGAGATCTCGTGGGCTCTGATCCAAGCTGCAGTTGCTTCAATATCTCAAACTGCTGTCATAACCATGCAGGATGTTCTTGGGCTAGACAGTTCTGCCAGGATGAACATTCCTGCAACACAGGTAAATAGAATTTCTTCAAACATATGCATATGACAATGTGCTGTGCATGAGGTAATTCAGGTTCATGCATCTAGAACATTGTTAATTAAGTAATAGAGCATTAATTTTGGTTTAAATTTTCAAGGTCCTACCGAGGATTAGGCAGACAATGTGCAAAATCTTGCCCCTTGTGGCTGGTTAATTTGAACTCTGATGACACGTTTCAGAATCTTCATTGTTATAACTTGATCCAAAGTTCATTTTTCTTCCCCTTTTGGGCATGTTGTGTCGTTTTGCATGCAATTGTTTATTGACTTTGACATAAACCATGATGATTTATAGAGCTACGGATCTTTTGTTGTGCAGCATGGAAACTGGAGTTGGAGGATACCAAATTCCGTGAGTTTTGATTCCTTGGAAACAGAAGCATTACGGTTAAGGGATATGCTTTCCATGTATGGGCGAATGTAGCTCCTGAAAGCTTCATATGTTTCTTTTCCTCAGTCATCACACATGATTTTAGATTTGGCCACCCTTCATCCTGTGTCTAAAAAATCTCTCTAGCTTTGAATAAGTTTTTTCTGATGATTGAGGCTTAAGAGTAAAATATTATTCCTAATAAAAGGCTTGATTGTCCTTTCATTTCTCTCTCTCGTTAAAATCTTACTTTCTAGATGCATGCTTGATGCAATGATTGTTACTTGTAATGGAGGAATCAGTCACTATAGCTTCATGTAGAGGACCTGAAACTCAAATCCCATCTGCTTTCTGTAGCGATTCTTCCTTTTTTTACGGAGTGCTTTGCTAAAAACGAGGTTTTTAAAGGTGTTTGGGATCCTTCGAGTATTTAAAAATGTCTTCCGTGGGATTTTTAGAAAAAATTATGTTTTATTTAAAATAGAGTCGTCACGGCCACTAAGGTAGGCCGGACACCATAAAACCAGAGATTTTTAAAAATGTTGGGTTCAGGAGTCGGTTACGGATGGGAAGGATTAGCACCCCACACTGCCCAAAATTGGTACTTTAATAATTACCGTTTTATTCATATTAAACTTTTCGGATTAAAGCAATGATTAAATTAAGATTTGGTTATAAGTGCGAGTAAATTTTAAGGATCTCGTTATTCGAGAACAAAGCGATAGACCACCATCATCAGTCATCACACATGATTTTAGCCCTTCATCCTGTGTCTAAAAAATCTCTAGCTTTGAATAAGTTTTTTCTACGCCACGTTTACGCTCGAATAAAAGGGCACCGCATTGACAAAAATATATCTGTTATGCAATATTAGAAAACAAATTAAAAAAAAAACATACATTCACATTGACATTGTGCTAGAAACATAAAACATGAATATCATAATATTAAACGAAAAGTAAAAAAGCATGAACATGAGTAACATAACATGTCACAAAAATAAAAACAAAGTATAAACAAAACATGTAAAAAAGGAAAAAAAAACAAACTTCAAGAATTAATTAGTCACATATATACATGTTAAAATATATTAAAAACTATCACAATGCAACATATGCATGACATAGATAAAATATGAGGTTAAACTAACAAATCAAGGCAACATGCTAGCATAAAAAACTAATACTAGATACTTAACATATGACACGATTTACATACATATTACAAACGCATCATAACAATATTAACAAATTTCCACACTAACATATAACCTAAGAAACAAAGAGGACATGAAATTTTTGTTGCTAATATACAAAAACTTACTATAAACAAATAAACTAAAACCTAACACCCAAAACATGCAAATATATACGATGAACAAACGAATTAAAACACAAAAGCATGACATCATAAACTAAACATATATTACAAAACATAAAAACATGAAATAAAAAACACATAAAAACACAAATGGGTAATGCAAACATACTAAAAAAACAACCTATAGAATAAAATATGAAGAATAAAATAGACATGTTAAGACACATATATAATATGAATAAACAAACTAATAACATATTAACATGATAATGCACATGAAAAATAAATGATCATGATATAAAGAGGCAACAAATCTATATACATAATACATATATAAAGAATATCACAAATCATACTAATACAAAAAACATTAAAACATAGCTATTTAAAATAAAAGAAAAAAAAAAAAACATACAATGAAGGACTGAAATAAAATAAAATCAAAACAAAATGACAAAAATTAGATAAATAAGAAACACATTTTAGGACTTAATTGAGAACCGGACGAAATATATGAGGACCGAACATGTAATAAGACCAAAGGGCAAGCTCGAAGTAAAAATAACATGTGGGAAGGAAGGACTAAGTGGGTAATTTTACCATTCAAAAATAAATTCGGTTTAATTTAGGGGATTAATTGAAAGATCTTAAAAAGAGAGAGGGACCATTTGTGTGAATATACCATGCGGCAAGCCCAAAACAAAAAAAAAACAAAAATACGGAGGGACTAGTACAGTAATTATACCATTTTTAAAAAATATTTGTCTTTAAAAAGACCCATTTGCCCAGTTAGAAAAACTTTTCTTGTCATTTTATTTAAAACATAAAAAATAAAACTTCCCCCTCTTTATTTTCTCCAAAAATACCCGAACCCTAAAGCCTGTGAAAAATCACCTTTGGCAGCCGTCGTCTCTAGAAATCAACGGTAGTCGGCCACTGTACCTCTCTTACACTCGCCATTGATCGGGGTTTGAAACCCTTAAAAATCCTCTTCTGATTTAAAATGCAAAACCCCTTTTTTTGCTTTAAACCGAACTTGGTTTTTTCTTAAAATAAAAGCCCCAATTTTTGTAAACATGGCCGTTCGGCTCACCTTGCACGGCTCAAAGGAGACCATGAGGCTTGTCGCTGACGGCCACCACGGCGAGGGTAAAGAACTTTTCAACTACTCTCTTCTTTTTTTTAATATTTTGTATTTTTCTTTACATGCACGTGAAAAAGAAAGGGAAAAAGATTACCACTGGAATTCGTCTTTTTTGTTTTTTTTATTTGACTCTTGGATCTGGTCACTAAGTACAAAATGATAGATCTCATTACATATATGCTATCTTTTTTATCTTGTTTGGTAGAAATAAAATAAAATACATGTTTGGTTCGATTTGGTACTAACAACCCTTTCTTCTTTGTTTTCTTGCACGTCTCTGAACGCGGTGGTTGGAGAGCCGGCATGGTGGTGGTGATCGTCTGGCCAGACACATCCTTGGTCGTTAGATCATATCTGATCCAACGGCTGAGGTTGCATGAGAAACGGACGGCCCTGATATGATCTGGAAAGTTGTCGTGGTTGCATAGGATGATCACACGTGGCATGGGGATACAGACAGTCTTGCGCGAGTAGGAGACGAGTAGTCCGGAAGTGCATCACACGCGCCAGCTAGAGGGTCATCTTGGACTGATCTGGACCGTTGGATCAAGATTTGATCCAACGGCCAAGTTGAAAGCGGTTGCAAGATAAAAGATCAAATTAGGGTTTTTTATATCAGATACAAAATTAGGGTTTTAATTATTGGGCTAGCCGGTTTGGGCCTATGTAAATATTAATTAATTTTTTGGGTTTTAAGTTATATTGGAGTTGGACTTAATATAATAATTTATATTGGATTTGTTTTCAATTTAAACCCAATAATTATAATAATACATGCATATATTAATTATAAATATACATATAGACACACAATATATATTCATATAGACACATACACGCAATACATATAAAAATGTACACACATATAATAGTAATAAACGCATACACATACGTGCTTACATACACCTTAATACGTATATACGCATGATATATTACTACACTCATATACAAAACATTCATGCAAATTAACACATATATCACATAACATTCAAACACATAACATATATTTACATATATTTGTTCACACACCTAATTAATATAAATGTACACGCATTATACATACAAACAATTAAAGCATACGTAACATGCAAACATACATATGACACACATATACCACATACATATTAGTCACACGTGCATAATAAACACACATAATAATACTATATATGTATACATGAAATAATATCTATTAACTATTATACTAATATATTAACACAATATTTACAAACCAGATAAAAATGAGTGATTACAGTTGCCCCTCTTTGCTTGTTCACGTGGAACGGGAATAAAGTAAAGATCATAAGCACTTATTTTTATCTGACTTTCTTGTTTGTGTCTTCGGAATCACGTGTTCTTCTGGAACTTTCTGCTTTTCCTTAGCTGAATCTTCATGTTCGTAAGTTCTTCCTATATAGAACTTCTTCACCTTCTGATCTTGGAGCTACAAGTCCTTTCTATATAGAACCTTTCATTTTGGAGTCTTGAGTTACGAGTCCCTCATATACAGAACTTTTCACTATGAGACAGTAAAGCTTGGAGTCCTTCTTATATAGAACTCTTCGCCTTCAACGCAGCGGGTTTTTCCTATATAAAGCCTTTTGCGTCACAGATGGATTTTTTTCGACTTAGAGTTCATCCTATATAGAACTGCTAGTCTTCAAACCTGGAGCCTCAAGTCCTTCCTATATAGAACTTTTAGCTTCTGAAACTCGGAGTTACGAGTTCTTCCTATATAGAACATTTCGCTGTGGGGGCTCGAAAATATAAGCCCTTCCTATATAGAACCTTTATATTCGAATTAGGGATTCATGCCAAAAATAGCTACCGATCTCTCTAGACTCACGCTACTGAGGCTGCCAAAATCTTTCTTCAAATTTGGGGATTCACGCCGAAGACGACTACCGAACTTTCTGGACTCAGGCTAATAAGGCTGCCAAAATCTTTAAATGAAACCACCTTTTCAATACTAAGTGGCGGATCGAAAGTCATTGGTAATCTGTATGTACCTGTTTAAAATGGACAAAATGTTATGATAAATGAGTTAGCATGCTCCTAATCCCAGGGATGCCTAACTATACATGATGCATGAGTGTCAATATCTCAATGCGCATGCTTCCACAGTCAGTCAATCTCGACCCTCTGCGTGCTTTCTCTTCTTTTTCTTCTTCTTGTGGCGGTACCCTATCTCACTATTAGGTTCAACCATTTCAGCCTTTCTTTTTTGAGTTTTCGGTTTTAAGTTCTAAAGTGCCCTTTCGGGTTTTTGCTTTAGAGTTTTTTTAGGAGCCCTTACGGGTTTTCACCTGGGAGACCTCCATTGTCCTCTTGAATATTTTCTCAGACAAATATGAATGGTACATAAAATTGATTATCTTATTCTGATGCTCGAAGTTTTCTCCTCGTCGTGCCTCAACATACATTATGCAGAAAGCTTGAGATCAAAGTTAATTCTATTTTCTAATTACCTGCATTCTCAGGGTTAGATCATAATAATGCTCAGAAATCTTTTGTTTGTCATAAATCTATGTTAACCTGTTTGCAAGAAGCTTATGAAAACAATGAGAAGACAAGGAAGGGAAGGAAAAAAATAAGATTTTATTGACATTAAGGACTTGGAACAGTTTTGGAAAAGTCATGGCAAACATGAGGAAAAGGGAAAGCAAAACATGAAATGCAAAGCCCCCAAATATCCACTGTATAAATTATGCGTGATCCCATCAACCGAAATAGAATCTTTGCCTGGAGCTCTTCCTTCTAGTGCCCGTGAGGGTAATTCTACTTGCCAGAGGCCTAATCTCAAAATTTATCTGAGCCGCCCTTAACGAGTTTTCAACTCATATCCTTCATTTGCTTCAAGACACCCTTTTCCGGGTTTTTGCCTTGAGCTCTCCCTTTTTTTACACCTAAGGCATCCTTTGCGGGTTTTAACCTTAGGTTTTTATCATTTTTCATTTCATTTTTTCCATCATTTTTTCATTTTTATTTTTTTTCAAACATAATACTTCTTAACTGAATCAGAATTTACGGGATTTTCAATTCTTCTTCATCCATCTCAGTTAAAATTAATGCTCCTCTTGAAAAAGCCTTATTGACGTTATATGGCCCTTCCCAATTAGGCATCCACTTCCTTCAAAAATCTTTCTAAATTTGGAGGATCTTCTTAAGCACCAGATCTCATTCTCTAAATTCTCTCTGGTGCACTTTATTATCATATGCCCGCATCATTCATTTTTGGTACGTATTTGGAACTTATGGAATTTGTTGGCGTAATCGATGTAGTATCCTTTCATAGTCGACCAGAAATAACCATATCTCATGATATTTCATGCTATTGATAGACCATTGGCGTGCGTTCCACACAAACCGTCATGCACTTCTGCCAAAATTTCTTTTGCCTCTCGGGCATCTACACACCTCAACAACACTTGATCATGGTTCCTTTTGTATAGGATCTCCCCATCCAAAACATATCATGTTGCCATCATTCTGAGTGTTTTTTCGGTCATTTTCGTTTGCCCCTTCAGGAACTTTTAAAACTTGATATATTGCAAGATATCGTAATACCAAGGGTTTCCATCTATTTCTTCTTGCACATTATAATAGTGGGCTGGCTTTTCAAAAGTATGCATCTCAATTGGCTTCATTTATGCTTTCGTACTTGCTTTGAACATGGAGGCCAGGGTTTCCAAGGCGTCTGCCATCTGGTTGTCTTCTCTAGGAAGGTAGATGAAGCTGGCCTTTCCAAATTCTTTGATAAGCTCTTGGATCAACTCGTAGTATTTGACCAGCTTCGGATCCCTAGTTTCCCATTCCCCTCATAGCTGATAGATCACTAAGGATGAATCTCCGAATACCTGAAGTTCTTTGATCTTTCTTTCAATGGTTGCATTTAGTCCCATGACACAGGCTTCATATTTAGCTATGTTGTTTGTGCAAAAGAATTCTAGTCTGCTGGTGAAGGGATAGTAGACATCTTCTGAAGAAATTAGCACGGCTCCTATTCCGCGACCAAGGGCATTGGAGGCTCCATCAAAGTAAAGCTTCCACGAGCCGTCATCTGAAACAACGCATTTCTCAGTTGTAATGCACATCAAGTCCTCATCCGGGAAATTGAAGTTCAACGATTCATAATCATCTGAAGCACGACTAGCTAAGAAATTAGCTATAGTGCTTCCTTTCACAGCTTTCTGGCTCACATATACAATGTCGAACTCGGATAACAACATCTGCCAGCATGTCATCCTCCTTGTTAATGCCAGTGCTTCCATTATAAACTTCATGGGGTCTAATTTGGATATCAACCAGGTGGTATGGTATAATATGTACTGTTTAAGCCTTTTGGTAGTCCAAACCAAAGTACAACATAGCTTCTGAATTGTTGGGTACCGTGTTTCGCAATCGGTAATCTTCTTGCTTAGGTAGTAGATGGCTATTTCTTTTTTCCTAGACTCATCATGCTGCCCTAACACGTAAACCATCGAGTTTTCAAAAACTGTCAAGTAAAGGATCAAAGGCCTATTTCGGACCGGTACGACTAAAATCGGAGCATTCGTCAAGTATTTCTTAATATTCTCTAGAGCTTCTTGACATTCTTTATCCCAGACCCCTGGGTTATTCTTCCTAAGTAGTCTGAAGACAAGGTTACACTTATCTGTTAATTGAGAGATAAAACGGGAGATGTAGTTTAACTTTTCTAGGAAACCTCGAACTTCTTTCTGAGTATGAGGCGGTGGGAGGTCCTGGATAGCCATCACTTTTTCTGGATCGATCTCAATCTCTTTCATGCTTACTACAAATCCCAAGAGTTTTCGGGATGTGACTGTGAAGGTGCACTTAGCTGGGTTGAGCTTCAACTAGTATTTTCATAGTCTTTAGAATAGCTTTATCAGGTTTCGAAGGTGCTCTTCCTCGGTTTGACACTTAGCGATCATATCATCCACGTATACTTCTATCTCTTTGTGCATCATATCGTGGAAAAGAGTCACCATTGCTCTTTGATAAGTCGCCCCTGCGTTCTTGAGTCCGAAAGGCACCACCTTGTAACAAACGTGCCCCACATGGTTACAAATGTGGTTTTCTCCATGTCTTTTGGTCCATCTTTATCTGTTTATATCCTGAGAAACCATCCATGAGTGAAAACAATGAGTGTCCCACGGTATTATCAACCAACGTGTCAATATGTGGCAAAGGGAAATTGTCTTTAGGCTCGTTTGATTGAGATCCATGTAATCTACACACATGCGGACCTTCCCGTCATTTTTTGGCACTGGTACAATGTTTGCAACCCATTCAGGGTATCTAGCAACTTTCAGAAAGCCAGCATCAAACTATTTTTTCACATCTTCTCTGATTTTTAACAGCATGTCAATCCTCATTCTTCTGAGCTTTTGCTGGATTAGTTTGCATCCTGGCCTCATTGGCAGTTTGTGCACCACTATATCTGTATTCAACCCCGGCATATCTTGATAAGTCCAAGCAAATACGTCATTGAACTCTTGGAGCAGGGCTATCAGTTCACGCCTGGTTTATGAGGAAAATGTAGTCCCGATTTTCACATTTTTTATTTCTTCATCGGTTCCCAAGTTCACAACCTCTGTTTCTTCTTGGTGGGGCATGATTTGCTTTTCTTCGTTGGCCATCATCCTTACCAACTCTTTAAGAACCTCACATTCTGCCTCTTCGTCCTCCTCTTCAATTTTTGTCGAGATCTCTGGGCGTTCTAAATCTACCTCGGGATTGGATTCGGAATCATTCATACAATTAATTATTGGAATCCTGCATGAAATGAGAACGAATGTATTGGGAAGAGAATGATTTTAAATGAAGTGAATGATTATGAGTAAGAAATGAATGAATGAAGTAAATGAAGTGTTTGCCATTTGAGAAAGCGAGGAAGACATTCTTTCATTGCAAACAAAAAGTTAACATAGATACCCTATACAAAAGATCCTCATTGCTCATGGGCAAAAACAAAAGGGTTGGCTCGAAGCATTACTCTGATCTAGCCCTAAAGATTATAGGTAGATCAATGTAGCCTCGGTTATTGAGAGTTTCCCCGGGACGACAAGGGCGGATGCTGGTTAACACGTTGCTACCATTGTCATCTTCAGCTATCATGTTGATGGACATCCCTTCAAGCGATTCACTAAACATCTCATCCTCGTTAAGTATGTCATATTCTCGAATTGCTTCATGTACTTTCTGTTCTGTATGGTCAATTCCTCTAAATATAAAAATATCTTTTACATGAGGGAAAGACATCGGTTTCCATAGAATATCTTCTCCCTTGAGTTTAGCCCTCATTTGTTCTTCTTTCCTTTTGTATTCCTCTCTAGTTTGCTGAATGCTCGGTTTATAGCCAAGCCCAAAACGATCTTTCTTGGTAATGACACTTTTGGGTCGTAGGCTTCCCTGCAATCTTCTTTCTAGCCCTCTTCATGTTTTGGCTCCTTAGCCCGAAGTCTTAGAAACAATCATCTTGGTGCAGTTGCATAACCTGAAGATGGGGATCCGATTACCTTCCGCTACAAATGTAGCATTTACAAGCTCCAATGCTTGAAAAGAACATTCCACGACATCTTCATCATTCTGGATGTAGGGAGCATCTGATGTTAGCGAGACAATAATTTCTTGCTCAAACTCTATAGTGACCAACTTGCCTTCGATCACAAATTTTAATTTCTGGTGGAGTGATAAGGGAACGACTCCCGTAGAGTGAATCTATGGTCTTCCCAATAAGCAACTGTAACTCAGCTTTATGTCCATTACCACAAAATCAATTGTATACTCTGTCGGCCCAATCAACAAAGGTATTTCAATCTTTCCAAGTGCTCCCCTTCGAGTACCGTCGAAGGCTTTCACGGAGTTGTGATAGGGTTTTATATGGGAATCATCTATCGATAGCCTTTGCAGAGTCACCATCGGTAGTATGTTTAATGCTGACCCATTATCAATCAACACTCCTGACAGAACTTACCCTTTGTAGTGGACAGTGATGTTGAGAGCTTTGGTGGACCCCAAACCTCCCTCTGGGATCTCGTCATCGTTGAATGTGATATGGTTGTATGCAATGATATGCCCCACTATTCTTTCCAGCTTAGATACAAAAATGTCATCAGGTACAAACGTTTGGTTCAGCACCTTTAATAATGCATCACGATGCTTTTCCAAACTCAAAAGCAACTCTAACATCGTAATCTTGGCTGGTTGTTTCCGCAGTTGTTCCACTACATTGTATTCACTGTGCCTTAGGAACTTCAAAAATTTTTGTACCTGAGCCTCAGTTACTGGCTCATTAACCTTCGGAAGGGGTTTCTCACCAAATATCTTCGCAAGACCGGTTGATGTACCTTCCCCTTATCTTTTGTAGCTTCAGCAGATTTCAAGGCTTCCGAAGAGTAACACATACCGCTCCTCGTGAAGTGGCCTACCTCGTTGACAATTTTATCTTTCTTTGTCTGTTCATCTTTCTGTGTTGGTTCTTCTTCTGCCATTTGCTCTTCCTCCTCACGAGGTTTCGACTGCTCTGGTATAGTCACATTAGCGGTATAATTCCAAGGAATCTGTCGCATGTCTTTGAACGGAAATGGGGCTGGTGTTGAGATGATGATTTTAGGGGCCACCTTTACAGTTTCTCCTTGAGATAAACTTGCTTCCCCTGATCTGGAAGAGATGACAAAAGGTCTGTCTATTCCATACTTGATGTTAGGGTTGTCTGAAGCGCATACATCTAACCCATTCCTTCTTGCAACCTCCTCAAAGAAATCTATCTTCTTACTGTCCATCATCAGTTGAATCAATCTCCTGAATTCTTCACATTGTTGAATGTCGTGCCCTCCGTCCTGGTGGAACTCGCAATAAGCTCAACACCCTTTCTGTACCACTACCATGCCTCTGTCAAACAAGCGGGCCATACATAATTATTGGAACACCCACCGCAATGGAGACTTAATTTCTGATACATCTTCCTTGGCCTTCCTAGCAGAGTACTCCTTGATAGCGTTTACTCTGTGATTCTCGTGATTAGGTAACGGGTTAGCAGCCACGTTCAGTTTTTCAAACTTTAATACCCCAGAATTAATCAGAATCTGCACAAGTTTCTTAAACGCGAGGTAATTTTATGTGGAGTGGCCATGGGCACCGCCATGATAATCGAAATACGCGTTGGGATCATACCATGAAGGAAACTGAGGTTTAAACGGAGTAACATAGTATGGGCGGACCAAGTTAGCTTTGTACAACTGAGAATAAAGCTCGGTGTACAAAACTGGCAACAGAGTAAAGGTTGTTTTCTCTTGTTCCTTTCTTGGAGCTCTTCCATCTCTTTGGTTTGGATTCTGAGCCTTCCCTGTTAATGCTTGCGGTTGAGAGACCATAAAGTTCTTTGGGGTGTTGTAAGTACTCATAGTATTTACCTCATTCTTCTTATTGTATTTTCGAGAGCTATCCCCACTATTAATCTTGCCACTCTTAATTGCCAATTCGAGAGACTCCACAGTCCTGATCAAATCGGTAAAGCTCTGAGTTGTATTATTGATAAGGCGATCAAATAGTGTTTCTTTCAGAGTATTCACGAATAGAGGCGTAATCTCGTGCTCAAGAATTGGTGGTTGGATCTGAGCAGCCACCTCTCGCCACCTTTGGTATTGTCGCAGACTCTCGTTAGACTTCTGTCCCATGTTTTCCAACATGATCCTACTAGGGGTCATAACTATCACATGTTTGTACTGCTCAATGAATGCCTTCAAAAGGTCTTTTCAGGACTTGATGTTTGCCTGGCTTAATTGGGTGTACCACCAAGTTGCTGCTCCAGTCAGACTATCCTGGAAATAATGGATCAAAAGCTTTTCATCCTTGATGTAGGCAGCCATCTTTCGGCAATACATGGTCACATGCGCGGAATGACATGTAGTTCCATCATACTTGTCAAACTCTGGAGTTTTGAATTTTGGTGGTAAAATAAGGTCGGATACTAGGCTGAGATCACTAGCCTCATTCCCTGGTTCTTCTACAGTTTGCAGTGCTCTAAAATTTTCCTCAATGAGACAAAATCTTTCCTATCATTTCTTTTCCACTTCTGTTCTAATTTTCTTAACCAAATTCAGATCTGGCACCTCTTCTTCGTAGAATGCCTCTATATCAATGGGTTGGTTTTTAGATGCCCCTACCTGAAGACTAGTAGATATCCTGACAGGGTCAATGTATACTCTTTTTGCTGGACTTGGCATCTTCGGTTGAACCTTGCTGTGAGATGTGATACCTTCTGTCTCCCGGAACCGAGTAAAGTATGGATGTTGAATGGTTGCGGCTTAACTTTTAATTTCACTGCCACAATATTTGCTCTATCAATATAATTACAAAAAATAGATAAATGCATGTATAATGATGCAAATGCCATGAATGTATGCAAATGAAGGTACTGATTCCGCTGGTAATCACCATTTTAAACTACTTTTATGGGAATTAAAGGGTCCATATTACAAAAATAGTAAAGTAGAGTTCTATACATAAACCCTGGCCCTAGCTCCTAACTTGCTTGCCCTGAGCAGCTTGATCAACCTAGGCACTTCTTTCATGTTCGAGGTTATGAAAGGTCGAAGGGCTTCGGCTTCTGTAGCTAAATCTGTCACATATCTCGCAACTCGTTGTATTTTACACCATCAGGGTCGTGTAATACTGGTCTCTGTCTTGAATCATCTGGGAGGCATCACGAAGTATTTACCGTCAATAATTGTCCTCACCTGCTGCAGCTTTTTCAAATACCCTAATTCTCTCCCTATAATCCTGAACTGTTGCCTCAAGTGACTCAATACGGGCTCGTAACATACCAATTTCATGCTCCATTTCTTGTAGTTTGATGAAATCATTCCTCCGACGATAGGTCTGAAAGGACTACTCTAACTTTTCCAGTCTCCCTTCTAACTCGACATTCTGATCTTGACTCTGATTTAGGCTTTGAACAGTGTCGTTGTACAAGTTCTGCATCTCTAGTAGCTTATTCATGTTCTCCTTAGATTTTCTCTTCCAAACGGCAGTGTTCTCTCTTTCGCAGATGATTGCTTGTTTTCCTTTGTCGATCTCTTATCTAGCCATTTCTTTCTCTTGGTTAATGGCATCCCTAGAAGACCGTCTTTCACTCTCGATGGCTAACTTGCAGCTTTCTATCTCCTTCTCGATTGCTCGCTTGCCTTTCTCTCATTTTTCTTCGACTAAACGCATATCGTTCATTATTTCCTTCTCTACGGCTAGGAACTGGCTTCGGCCGACATTCTGTACCTTTGCTTGGAGTTGGAGAGTATCTTTATGATAAAGAGCATTCTTCTCACTCAAATTTGCGTTCAACTTTTTTAACTGCCTAATGGTCACATCTTGTTCGTTGACATCCAAACTTGCCTTGTAGAGCTCACTCATATGCTGAGTCTGTAAAGCCTCCATTTTCTTCTTAACTTCCTCGAGTTTATTTCGTAAAATGTTAGCCTCGGACAGTACTATCCTCATATGCTCCTCAAGTGACATGGTTGGTCAATGGTCGGGTTCTAGAATCTTGTCGTTAATCCTCAGTCGGCTCCAAAGATCGTAATTCGGGGTGGTCATGCATTCGGTATCTTCTTCTATTCTTATCGGATAATAGTGATCCCAAGCTTTCATGATGGTCTGAATCTTCGCCCTAAACTTGCCCTTGAAAGGAAACTCACTTCTACTTAAACTGGCAGTAACGAGAACAAACTGTCGCGATCTGAATTGTTGGGACACCAAAAACGGAGCACAAGCAATTCCACCAATGTAGCCCTAACATCATTAGCCATTCGTAATCGCCGCAGCTGTATAGGAAGTAACTAACCCTTCCGAGCCAATGAACTATCCACACTATGTCCTCGTCCTTACTGTTCTTAAAGATTAGGGTCCATTTCTTCCTCTTCAAGTCTTCTCGCCATTCTTTCGCTAAGTACTCTTGCAAAGGCAAAAAGTCTCAAAATAATATTCCCGGCAAAACCCTTGTTGGTGTTTTCCACATATGGCTCTGAATCCAAACCTGTAGTAACTGCGCACACCCTCTAAAATGTCCATCTTCATGCTTTCGGCTTGCGTTCAGAGAAATGAAAGTTTCAGTCAAGATTGCTTGTACTGGATTCGCCTTCCGCTTCATATGCTCAAATAGATCTAGGATGGCTACATCGATGTTTCCAAGAACCCTCGGAAAGATGACCAAACCATATATCCCTAAGGCAAATATGTCCATCTTTTCCCCCTTATCTGGGTGCGCTAGTATGATGTCTCGGATACTCTCCCATGCAAAGGCTAGGTTGCCTCATCGATTTTGAATTAGGCCGTTAACCCAATCGTCACTCATCCCAGCAAAAGTTTTTAGCTTCGAAGGGTAATTCTGGTTCTTCGGCAGTTTCGCATAGATCCAATCTTTCTGGACATTCTTCTGATTAAGTAAGGCCGTGTAATCCTCTACCGTAGGCATCATATCTTGCCCGTTAAAAGTGAAGCAGCAAAAAGCGGGATTCCAGAACTGGAAGATGGCTCGGAGTAAAGGCTGGTTGACTCGGATATACATCAACTATGCTATGTCGCCGTAACTATCACAGAATAAGTCTTGCAGTCTTCGATCCCATCATTCCCAAATCATTTTAAGTTCCCATAAGTCATTCTGTTGGAGGCTCACGTAGGTATACCCTGACACTATGCGCTCACTTGGCAGACTATTACCTTGGGTCCTCTGATTGACTTTTGACCAATGTCTGACGGCTGAGTCCGTCCTTCTTAAGATACCTTATTTCCATGATGAAAGTTTTCTGATCGGGCAAACCACTTGATCCAGTACCTTTATGTAATGCAAATGCAATGATATATGCAAAAAAAAGCAAAACAAAAAAGAAAACGAGTTAGTACCGGATAAAATAAATAAATACATAAATAAAATGACAAATTGGATAAGGTAAACAAACAAACAACCCCATTTACATCTTGTCTAGAACACCTAGGTTATCCGCATGGCTCTAAAATGGTGGGTTTTTATATGTTCTCTACATGCAGTGTTGGTGCTAGGAGGTACTCGAACTGTCCTTCTTGTCCCCTACTAAGGGTAGCAAGGCCCCTGATTATCACCCATTATAGGCTCCTTTCAACCGGGTTCAATTTAGGGGGACCCATTCGCTTATGCCCTTACGAAAGAACGACATCCTCACGAAAGCATAAGGTACTCGAGCCCTGAAGGTACTTTGCTAGGCCCATACGGAGGAACGATATCCTCACGAAAGCACTAGCGTTTTCTCCCACTTAAAAAGGACGGGTTTATATGCCAAATTTTAAATGCGTTAAAATAAATGCGCAATTACAACCGAATGCTAATTTAATAGTCATTTTAATCTGGAACTTCTGATATTAATAAAGCGGTAATTATTCAAAAAGCTTGACTCTCTTTTGTTTGTTTGAAAAAAACAAAAAAGGGTCCCCAGCGGAGTCGCATTCTGTAGCGATCCTTCCTTTTTTACGGAGTGTTTCACTAAAAACGAGGTTTTAAAGGTGTTTGGGATCTTTCGAGTATTTAAAAATGTCTTCCGTGGGGTTTTTAGAAAAAAACGTGTTTTATTTAAAATAGAGTCGCCACCGGCCACTAAGGTAGGCCGGACACCATAAAACCAGAGATTTTTAAAAATGTTGGGTTCGGGAGTCGGTTACGGATGGGGAAAGGATTAGCACCCTACACCGCCCAAAATTGGTACTTTAATAATTACCGCTTTATTCATATTAAACTTTCCGGATTAAAGTAACGATTAAATTAAGATTTGGTTATAAGTGCGAGTAAATTTTAAGGGCCCCGTTATTCGAGAATAAACCGATAGACCAGCATCACTACGCTTTATACTGGCCACGTTTACGCTCGAATAAAAGGGCACCGCATTGACAAAAATATATCCGTTATGCAATATTGGAAAACAAATTAAAAAAACATACATTCACATTGGCATGGTGCTAGAAACATAAAACATGAATATCATAATATTAAACGAAAAGTAAAAAAGCATGAACATGAGTAACATAACATGTCACAAAAATAAAAACAAAGTATAAACAAAACATGTAAAAAAGGGGGAAAAAACTTCAAGAATTAAATAGTCACATATATACATGTTAAAATATAGTAAAAACTATCACAATGCAATATATGCATGACATAGATAAAATTTGAGGTTAAACTAACAAATCAAGGCAACATGCTAGCATAAAAAACTAATACTAGATACTTAACATATGACAGGATTTACATACATATTACAAACACATCATAACAATATTAACAAATTTTCACACTAACATATAACCTAAGAAACAAAGAGGACATGAAATTTTTTTTGCTAACATACAAAAACTTACTATAAACAAATAAACTAAACCTAACACCCAAAATATGCATATATATATACGATGAACAAACGAATTAAAACACAAAAGCATGACATCATAAACTAAACATATATTACAAAACATAAAAACATGAATTAAAAAAACACAAATGCGTAACGCAAACATACTAAAAAAATAACCTATAGAATAAAATATGAAGAATAAAATAGACATGTTAAAACACATATATAATATGAATAAACAAACTAATATTAACATGATAATGCACATGAAAAATAAATGATTATGATATAAAGAGGCAACAAATTTATATACATAATACGTATATGAAGAATATCACAAATCATACTAATACAAAAACATTAAAACATAGCTATTTAAAATAAAATAAAAAAGAAAAAATACAATGAAGGACTAAAATAAAATAAAATCAAAACAGAATGACAAAAATTAGATAAATAAGAAACGCATTTTAGGACTTAATTGAGAACCGGACGAAATATATGAGGACCGAACATGTAATAAGACCAAGGGGCAAGCTCGAAGTGAAAATAACATGTAGGAATGAAGGACTAAGTGGGTAATTTTACCATTCAAAAATAAATTCGGTTTAATTTAGGGGCTTAATTGAAAGATCTTAAAAAGAGGGACCATTTGTGTGAATATACCATGTGGCAAGCCCAAAACAAAAAAAAAAAAAATGCGGAGGGACTAGTACAATAATTATACTATTTTTAAAAAATATTTGTCTTTAAAAAGATCCCTTTGTCCGGTTAGAAAAACTTTTCGGGTCATTTTATTTGAAACCTAAAAAATAAAACTTCCCCCTCTTTATTTTCTCAAAAAAACCCGAACCCTAAAGCCTGTGAAAAACCACCCTTGGCTGCCGTCGTCTCTAGAAATCAGCGGTGGCCGGCCACCGTCCCTCTCTTACACCCGCCATTGATCGGGGTTTGAAACCCTTAAAAAATCCTCTTCCGATTTAAAATGCAAAAACCCCCTTTTTGTTGCTTTTAACCGAACCTGGTTTTTTCTTAAAATAAAAGCCCCCCTTTTGTAAACATGGTCATTCGGCTCACCTTTCACGGCTCGAAGGAGGCCATGAGACTTGTCACCGACTGCCACCACAGCGAGGTAAAGAACTTTTCAACTCTTCTCTTCTTTTTTTTTAAATATTTCGTTTTTTTCTTTACATGCATGTGAGAAAGAAAGAAAGAGAAAAAGATTGCCACTGAATCGGCTTTTTGTTTTTCTTATTTGACTATTGGATCTGGTCACTGAGTGCAAAATGATAGATCTCATTACATATATGCTCTCTTTTTTATCTTGTTTGGTAGAAATAAAATAAAATACATGTTTGGTTTGATTTGGTACTGACAACCCTTTCTTCTCTGTTTTTTTGCACGTCTCTAAACGCGATGGTTAGAGAGCCGGCATGGTGGTGGTGATCGTCTGGCCAGACACATCCTTGGCCGATGGATCAGATCTGATCCAACGGCTGAGGTTGCATGAGAAACGGACGGCCCTGATGCGATCTGGAAAGCTATTGTGGTTGCATAGGATGATCACACGTAGCATAGGGATACAGATGGTCTCACGCGTGATACCGTCCAGAAGTGCATCACACGCGCCAGCTGGAGGGTCATCTTGGACTGATCTGGACCGTTGGATCAAGATTTGATCCAACGGCCAGGATGAAGGCGGCTGCAAGATAAAAGATCAAATTAGGGTTTTTTATATCAGATACAAAATTAGGGTTTTAATTATTGGGCTGGCCGGTTTGGGCCTATGTAAATATTAATTAATTTTTTGAGTTTTAAGTTATATTGGAATTGGACTTAATATAATAATTTATATTGGATCTGTTTTCAATTTAAACTCAATAATTATAATAATACATGCATATATTAATTATACATATACATATGGACACGCAATATATATTCATATAAACACATACACGCAATACATATAAAATTGTACACACATATAATAGTAATACATGGATACACATACGTACTTACATACACCTTAATACGTATATATGCATGATATATTACTACACTCACATACAAAACATTCATGCAAATTAACACATATATCACATAACATTCAAACACATAACATACATATACATATATTTGTTCACACGCCTAATTAATATAAATGAACACACATTATACATACAAACAATTAAAGCATACGTAACATGCAAACATACATACGACACACATATACCACATGCATATTAGTCACACTTGCATAATAAACACACATAATAATACTATACATGTATACATGCAATAATATCTATTAACTATTATACTAATATATTAACACAATATTTATAAACCAGATAAAAATGAGTGATTACACTTTCAGCCTGAACTCATAACCTAGTTCAGGATATTATGAGCTTCATTCTTCCTGTGACTATCTGAGGTTCGGCAATCGTTCTACTTTTGCAAGTTTTCGGCATCTACCACTAGCAATCTGTGTTGAGTAGCATCATGTTGGTTGAAGTATAAATGTGTATGTACTAAAGAATTGTGTAATTTAGTCCTTGTATCTTTGATATTAATGCACAATAAACAGAATTGAACTCGATCTTGATTGTTATCCTTTTACAATCATTTTGAGGAATATAAATTAATTATCAAGATTCAAAGTATTGACAATGAAATTAATAAAAAAGAAGGAAAATCAGAAGAAAATTCTGTAGCAGCTTAAGTGCTGATGTAAATTTCAAGCAGTAAAATCTTTCCCAAATACTATAACTGCAAAGCAAAACCTATGCAGCATTCTCAATTGCTTGGATGCATTCCAATACAGTGGCCTTCTTTGGCATTGCTGACATCAGGGCTTCGTAAATCTCCTTGTTGTTTTTCAACAGGGATCCAGCAAACAGAACCTGTGTTGTTTTCACCTTTAACATTAGCTTTCAATAAAATGGCCGCCCAAATGAAAGCTGAAGGGATAACTTGAGTAACTTACTGCCCATCTAGTTAGATTTTGCTGCTGATCATTGCTGAGTTTTGGTTGGCTCCTGTTTATGAATCTCTGCAGAAATTACAAACCATGGTGAGTTGCATCATAGGTTAGCTACTTATGAGATCATGTTCAACTTTGGCGAAAAGGGTTGTTATAAAACCTGGAGAGTGAAAAGATCAGCTGATTGACCCACCACTTTGTCATATTTCAGACCCTCTGCTGCAAGTCCAGCCATGGCAACCACTGCCAACCTGAGATTACACATTTCATGTAGGCCGAGACATAAAAGTTTGCCGCGGCACAAACTTGAAGACGAGTAATATGCAACAACAACAGAATCTACACCTTGATACCATGTTATTGCATATTTTAGATTCTATGCTTAATATTAGCAATATATGGAAAAATAAATTGTTTAATCCTGCTACTGATTATAAGGGACAAAGAACCACCTCAGAAATTCAGCAGCAATTTTGCTTAAGACCAGATTATAATTCTAGTCGCAGTATGTACCTGTCGAGCTCCTTAGCATCGAGCTGTCCGCTATATATAAGCTTTTCCAGCTTTTCAGCAATGAGATTGACGTGTTCCTTGCCAATATCCAGTGAATAGCCCAGGATAGGAAGACCCAACAAATAGCCAACTACATGCAAAAAGAACGGCATATATGTGAATATATATATATATACGCAGGCACGCATCATTAGATATTATATGTGAGAGAGAGATTACTTAAAAAATGAGCTGCTTCATGTCTAGCAATCCTTTACTGGTAGTCAGGGAAGAATGCCGAGAAGCCTCCAATGGCAGCTTGAAGAAGTCTGAAGCAGCAAATTAAAGACAGTCACTCCGGCATGTCACTCGTAAATGAGAATTGTGAAACCATGGGATTCATGTATTGGACTTACCCAGGAGAAATGCTCCCCACCGCCAAAACTATCAACGAAATGCTCCCGATTAAATATGGTACGAAGAAGCCCCAATCTTGTAGCAAAGTGTGAACCAGACACCTAGTAAAGCAAGAACTTCTCTACTTTCTTTACAGCTCCATAGAATAAAACAATGACAATACTAAGATAAATTATGTGGTCAGGACATCAAAGATACTAAGTTCAATATACAAAATGATTAACATCACTAAAGTTTCCAACAATATGATCAAATATTAAAGAAAAGAATGAAAAACAGAATATAATATAGAGAGAGTTTAATTACCCCAGGAAGCCGGCCTGTAAGAACTCCCAGAAACCCTGTTGTCCCAACTACTGTGAAAAGAAATGCGGCCTGTTACAACTGAAGCATATCAAATACATGAACAACAATGTGTAATTAATGATTTAACCATGTGAAGAGTTAGATTATCATTGACCAAAATTCAAATCCAAAGTTTCAGATAAGAATTCCTATTCATTTGTTTCGTCAGGGTTTTAGTTAAAACAAACTCTAAGGAATCAAAAGAATTGAAAAATTGGATCTATATCCAACGGATCACACCTACCAAGAAAAACTATTTTGTGTTGGTAACCCCATATTAAATATCGGACAATATAAATTTAGCAACTCTTCCCTAGGATTCGTTTAGGGAAAAAGATACCAGGCAACTTCGATTTGTGAATTATATCCTTTATGGAAATGCCAAAGAGACTAATGAATCAATGAGACACTTGTATTCGCAAGTTATTTGGTTTCGGTTTGAAAAAAAACACACCCTCAAATTTGGCTTGGTAGTTTCCAAGTTGAGCTCAAGCTCTAACAACTCGGGCGAGCTGAATTCGAGTATCAAGTAATGTACATAATTTAGCAAGCTCTAGTAATTTTTATTTTTATCTCAAATCATGTTGAAGCTTTAAAACTGAAATTCGTTAGAACTTAAAAAGCTTTGAATTCCAAAATTTTTGTGGAGCTTGGCTCAATTACTGCCATATTGACTCTAATATGAGTGGTACTATGAGATAATTCCAACTAGAAGATGAGCACTGTGATACTTACATCATTTCGGACACTTGGAATTGCAAGATTTTCTGCATTTTTAATACCAAGGCTGGTCAGCTCCCGAAGAGATGTCTAATGCAAACAATCGTAAAGTCAAGCCCCTTCATTTGCTTGGCTATATATATATATATATATAAATGAACACATACGATGTATTGTAAACATGTACATGTATGCATATGCGTATGCAGGCTAACATTTGATTGATCACTTTTCCCATAACTTCAGACTTGATATCGGAGACTGACCATACGACGCGAGACATACGGCTGTGAACTCCATTTCTTGGCCCATCCTGTTTGAGTAAGCTGATCAAGTACCTCTTTCACGGCATAACTGTCTTTCTGAACCAAAATATATATACATAGATATCAACTAACTGATAAAGGACTTACAAAATTTCAGCATATTAATTAGTAAAAACATTATATATTAGCAGTGTAGCACCAAGTGAAATGAAGTAACTAAAGCAAAAGACTGCAATAATTTTGATGGTGAATATCATCTATTCAATGAAACAACTTCATACACTGAAAACCAAAATGTTCAGTTTCATTTTAAATCGCAGAAGAAAACATGGAAAAGAGGAAAAATGGTGCCCAAATTTGCTTAAATATGTATGTCCTCAACAGATATATTTACATTAATGTCAAAGTAGTTCATCACCATCATTCACATTTCAGCAATTAAACTTGAAAAGCTACAGCCTAGAAGCAAATGATCATGACATGTTGAGAAAATTAAACACTCAGTTTCAACTAATTTGAAGCAGAAAGTGAGGAAAAAGAAAAAAAAAACCTTGGAAATGGCTGATTCAAGGGTGTTGAGACGGTAGCACCAGCTGAAGAAGAAGAGGATGCTCTTATTTGCAGTTGCCGCTGTGATTTCCTGGGTGTTAATACCTTAAAACACTTGCAGGAATGGGTATTGTAATAATGAAAATACTGAAATGGAAGCTTTGAGTTTGATACAGAAGCTATGGTATACACATACAACATTTTCTTTGTTGTTGTCTTTTCCAAATTAACCTTCTTTGTTTTTGAGAACTGAGAAATGGAAAGAAAAAAAATGGCTGCAACTGACGAAGAGTGGATAAGATTCGCGGGGCTTTAGCGCAATGAAACGTTATTTTAGCACCACGTTGGCTTAAGCTTCATGGCAAATTTCCATGCTTTTGAAATTTGTTTCGTGCACACCACATTTTTTTTGCATTATTATTATTATTATTTTAAGGTGGCTGACAAATTAATTAAAAAATTACAATCGAGTCACTTAACTTTTAAGACTCTATCAAATTATAGAAAACTTTCATTTTAGGTCACCATCAATAAATCTCTTAACAAAGTTTGACTCAACACACTAAAATAAATAAATTACTAGAGGAAAAATTCTGACAATTTTAAAATTCATCATAATTTACCGATGAAAATAAAATATTATGTCACAAAGTTTTGATCTAGGTCGTAGTTTTAAACAAAATTGCTTTTTCATTGATTTTTTTATTTCAATAAAAAAATATCAATTTAGTTTGCGATAGAACAATGGTTCCGTTAGAAATAATAAAAAGGTCCATATAATTTTCGATGGAGCAATGGTTCCATCAAAACAATAAAAAAAATACCAATAATTTGTTATGGAACAATAATTCTGTCGAAAACAATAAAAAATATTAATTTAATTTACGATGAAACATTAATTCCGTCAAAAATAATAAAAATAAAATAAAAATACAAGAAAATAATTCTCTCACTGTACCTTTCTAATCTCCAACTACCTAATTCCTTTTTTCAAATATTTATTAAAATCTTATTAATTACCCAACCCTCAACCAACGGTAAAAGTAATTACTATTAACTCACCTTTTCAATCTTATCCACAATGTTGTTTGCCGATTACCACAAATAAAAATATAGAGGTGTTTGGTGCTTTTTGATGAAAATAAATATAGTTAATTGTTATATAATGGCAAGCGATATTTTGTTGTCTCTCCTACTGGTATAATCGAGATTTAGTGTTCTGCATTGTTTTATGTTTGATCTTGATTTTCATACTTAGAATAGATTTTCATGTTAACTTATTGATTTTAGCTGCTATTAAAAGGTGATTAGATGCGATTTTATGAAATTTGTTTTATCTTTGTTGTGAAATTATATAACTGCCTTAGCTTTAAAGTAATATAAAGTGTTCGATTTTTTATTGAACTTAAACTGTTTGATTTTTTTTGTAACTTTTCCTATGGTTGTTTTGATTTAGGTCTGTTTGTTGTTTAGTATTTTGCTTCTTAAGAGATGGGCGATTGTGACTTGTACTGGCTTCAAAGGACTCTGTTTCCAAGTGGTCTCAATTTTTTAAGTGTTATGCTTTGATTTCATGAGATTTTCCATCTTAAATAGCTATTGTTTTTTATATTTATAATAAAAATAATATTTTAGAAGAATTGTTTGTTAGAAAATATTGTCTTTCAAATTATTTTTAAATTCATTTTCGATGTTTTTATTTATTTTTTGTAAAACTTTAAAGTTTTCTTTCGAATTTGTGAATTGAGGTAAATTTTAATTTTATTTTTAAAATATAGTGCTATCAATTTATCTGTTTTGAGGTGGTTCCAATTTTATAAATGTCGTGATTTGATTTCATGGATTTTCTCATTTTAAATAGCTATTGTTTTTTTTACATTTATGCACAGATTATGTCTAGGGCTAGATGTAGAAGATTCTGTCCAACTACTCCAAAGTCACCCCTCACGGAAACTCACTCACTCACCATTTTAAATGCCACTTCTCATGATGGCTCTACGTCGTATATAGTTTAAACACTACTCGTGTTGGTTCTACTACGTTGATAGCTGGCTCTAGTGTGCCACCACCCGGTGCGATACTGGATTCGTCTAGACGAGTGCAGGTTTTGTTGCACAATTCTTTTGCTAAGTAAGTATTTTTTTCTTAGTAACTGTTATATTTTGATTCAAATTCTAATTGGTAATCAGGTTGATATTTATTTTAATTCTAGTGGTTGAAGATTACTTGGTAATTAGGACTTAATTTAATGAGTAAATATCTATTTTAGACGGGAGATCTTATTAAATAAGGTTTCTTAGTGACCAAGTATTTGGGCCTATAAATATAGACTAGGTTTAACCTTTTGAATTATGAGACATATGAAAGAATGAGAGATATAGAGAATTACTCTAGAGAGATGTAACCACTTTTAGGTTCTATACAACTATTGTGACTACGTTGTAGAGATGGGTATTGTAGGGATGTTGGGACGAGTTTTTTGGTTCCACCGGATCATGGAATTTGTACACCGGGTTTTGGGATGACATGGGTTATCATGTATTTGTACTCTTCGTGTTCTCTACGTTGATAGTGGATTGTTCGTTTCTCTCGTCCGTAGAGGTAAGCTATGCTGAACCACGTTAAATTTTGTCTCTTGTGCATGTCTTGGTCTATGCTATTATCGATTTGGTTATTTTGCCGCATACCAAATTCCTAACAGTAACTTTATTTATAATTCATGATCATATAAATATATATATTTCTAAATAAAAATGAATTTTGGCTTCGTACAATGGGAGATATGAATTCAATAAGCGTAGTTATTACAAAAAATCAATTGTAGTGGTTATAAAGCAAAATTTTCATCCAGATGGCTTTAATTAGAGACCTGTTCCAGAAGAGGCGAAACAAATTTACTTTGATGAGTTCAAGATAAGTGTAAAACTAGTCAATTTTATCTTACAAGTTATTATTATTATTATTATATACTAATAATTCACTTTATTGAATTTATTTTGGTGGGAACATGATAAAGTGTCATATGCGATCGAATGTTGGAATAAAACAGTTGGGGTCTCATACACTGAAGCATTATATCATTGGCTTTGTACTACTAAGACAAGGTCACCATGTATGTCGAAAGAGACATGAAAATCCTTCATAGATTATTGGAATTTTCTAAAGTTTAAAAAATAAAACGAGCAATTAAAGAAAAATCGTTGTCATGGTGATATGGAGGCAAAACCCTTAGGCTCTCATACGAGAGGTTTCATTTCCGCAACAGAAGTGAAAGAAATAACTAGTATGTTTCTCATAATATATACTCTTCATATGATTGATACATTCTCAATATAATTCATTTATGTAAATGAATTTATTTTAGGAACGTAGTACTGGAGAGATGGTTGGTGTATAAGTTTACACATACAAGTAAAGACAATAAAAGTAATGGGTGGTTCGATGACAATCATAAAAAATTCGATGTCATTATTCTGAAAATTATATTCAAAAGCTTTTAATTAATTAATGTAACTTATTTTTATTTAAAATTTTATTTAAAATCATACAAAAATTACCTTTTTGTAGAACAAATATTTGCAAACACTAGTAGCAGCCCAAGAGGCTGCAAATGAAGATAGGTCATCAGTTGACCCAGATAATATATTTATAGATCTTGTTGGTGGGGTAAGCTCAAAGGTCTGGTGTTTAGTGTTGAGTCTGCAGTTCCCATAACACGTCTCAGACTTTTAGTTCTTCAAAAAGGTCCATACCGAAAAATCCAGAACACTAAGAAGAGATCGATACATTAAAAGAATAGTTGAGGCAAGTCCAAGAATGCACATATATGCTAATGGCTTTAGTAATGTCACAACTGCAGCAATAATAGCAACAACCTCTACTCTCAGATGCTTTTTGAAGCAAACCATAATGGACAACCGGGTCTTAAGACTCTCTTTCAATTAAATATTATATACCATTATAATTATTATCAATTACAAATTAGTTTCCAATTAACAATTTTTTTAGGTTTCTATCCACTGATACATCATCATGCACTTTATCCACGATCCAGGGACATACAGCCTCCTATGTGTCTAGCCTCCACAAACTCAATTGGCACATTGATGTCTTTGCAGCCACAAACGACATATCTACTGAGAGGTAACACACATTTGGTACCTTCACATACATCTCAAACATGGATAGGAGTCACTTTTTTTGTCCAGTCCCCCAATAGTTAGGAAGAAGCTTATTATTCGATTCCTCCATCACCACAACAACACAATAAAAAAATGTGTCTTGAATATCAGATTTATTTTAAAATTTTTAATTTTTAGTTCAAGTGTTTGAACATTATCGGAAATTTGAAATTAAAGAATGTTAAAATTGGATCTTGACAGGTTACACAAAGGAGTAGAACCTGAAATGCTATTACCAAAACCTCTTGAGATTCAATATAAGTATTGTTCCGGCTTTCTTCATTGTTATTTTCTTCACTCGCTTTTCATGTTCTTTTCTTTTCATGTTTATATATTTTTATATAAAATGACTGAAGAAACATACATTCAAAAATCGAATTCGTGTTTGATAAAAATCGATATGCTAACCTTTTATTAATTCATATATAAATATTTATAAATACATTTTTATATAAAAATATTTTCTTTTATTCACATACTTTGTGTCGGTTTGGATTAACTTTTTAAGTTTAATTTAGGCCCACAATATAGGGCCTTTTCCCTTCTGCCTTTCAACTTATCAGAACTTTACAGTTTTGAGCCCTACATTTGATGCTTAAAAATAATTTATTTAGAAACACAAATTTGAATCTTGATGTGATATTTTGTTTCATTAAAGATTATATAAAAATCAAATAGACAAAATCACTATGATAATAATATTAATTATATTTTTAAAAAAGTAATTTAATAAAATTGACACTCGATTATCTGATAACACCAATTAAATTTATTTTTAGTTTTGTGAATTATAGCGGATTAATCTTAAATATGTGTGATTATAAGGTAGTATTTGTTCAACTTTCTTAGCTCTTTAATAACACACACCGTGCACACATGATGCTCGAACTCGGGTCACCTAGATGAAATACACTATCTTTTATCACTGTGACCATTCTACGAGTTCAATACTAATATCTATTTAAATTATAATTATAAGAAAAATATATGAGACGTTAATCAATCGATAACTGTCAATTTTTTTGGACAAGTACCACTTAAAAATCTTTACATATTAATATTTTAAAAAAAACTTTACTCACTATTTTTTTCGCAAAGATGATTATAAAAAACTTATCTTATATATTTTTTCTTTTTTGAGTTGTCTTCATCAGCGATCTAAATGTTGTTGGTTGGATTTAATTAATTTTATTCTTTGTTTTTAGTTTTTTTTTCTATTGTTTTGGTACGTTCTTCGTTTGTGATTTTAGTGTGTTTTATTTGCCTCTATAACATGTTGATGACTAATGAGTATATAACACAATACACATTCTATTTAGGGATGATTTGTGCTATGTTTTGCATAGATTTTAGTTTAAAGAAACTATGTTGCAATTGAAACTTGTTGCATAACACAATGCTAGATTGTCGAAGTCTTCTAGTTAACAAAGGCGCTTTATCTCCTTTGGGATTCGAAGTTAGTTATTTGATTTGCGCTCTTCAGAGACGGAGTTAAAGGGAGGGTGGAGAGTCAATTGCCCCCTACTTTGAATGATTTAATTATTTTTAGGTCATTGATAGTTTTAAAATCTTTGTAATTAAGTCTTTGCCCTTCACCAAAAAAAATGGTTTATTATTTTTAAGACCCTTTAAGTTAAAATTAATTAAATTAAGCCATGACCCTACATTTTTCTAGTTTTATCACTTTTTAAGACCCTTCAATTTTAAAATTAGTAAAATTAAACCTTAATTTCCTTATTCTTTATGATTTAATTGCTTTTTAGAACCTTATTTATTTCAAAGTTAGTTAACTTGTCCCCCTCATTGTTTATTCCTAGCTCCGTCCTTGGCGCTCTCAGCCTGTCACAATAAGCACTCTAAGATTTAATCTTGGTGTTGGATTTTATGAACAATAATAAAAATTTAAGAAAATAGTTTACATCTGTTTCTCATGTTTTAAAACTTTTTTGGTTTTCAGATTGTAATGTTTTATTAAAAATCTATATATATACAAATATATAGCTCATATCATAATAAGTACTTAAAGTATACCAACTTTCATTTCGGTACTTAAAGTATTTTTTGATTAAAATAAGTAGTTAAAATATATTTTTTGGTTAAATTAGGTACCTAAAGTGTACTTTTTAGTCAAAATAGGTATCTAAATATTTTTTCGACAAAGTAGGTACTTAAAGTATATTTTTTGTTAAAATAGGTACATAATGTATTTTTTAATCAATATCACATGACAACTTTTAGGAACCTAGATAATATATATATATACTTTAAGTACCTATTTTTACCAAAAAATACTATATATATTTTTTCATCAAAGTATACTTTAGGTACGAAAAAATATACTTTTCTTTTTATCATCAAGTATAATTTTATTCTAGGAAAGAAAATCATACCGATAAATGTTAATGCGTGTCTCATTAAAAACCTCTCTAATCCTATTTTAGAGGAAAAGAGTACAACACGTTAATATATAAAAGTCGAAACAACACGACATAAAAGGAAAAAAAGCACCAACATAAACGCCATAAGCAATAACCTCAGTATACTTTAGGCACTTACTTTGACGAAAAAATACTTTAAGTACCTATTTTGACCAAAAATTATACTTTAGGTATTTAATTTAATCAAAAGGTATACTTTAGGTACTTATTTTGACCAAAAAATACTTTAGGTACCTAAACGAAATAATCTTAACTATTTATTACCCTCATCCAACGGTTCAAAAAATGTAAAAGTAATTGAATTTTATACAGTATAAGTGGATCTTAACCCTGTATATATATAAGGATAAACCTAGATGATATATATATATATATAAGGATAAGCCCATCCTCGTGTTCAAGTTTAGTTTATACCAATTATACTTAATATGATACTTGATGGTTACTTTCTTTCCAAAAACAGACAGACAGAAAGAAATATAGTACGGTTCCATGGTGCAATGTACTTGTTAATGTATGTACACAATAATACAAATATATATACACAAATAATCAAATAATGGTTTTGTGAAATTTCTCATACCATTGTTTTGGAGCTTGTTTAAGGCTATAAAGTGAATTTTTAAGTCTACACACTTTGCCTTCCATGCTAGGTGTCTCAAAACCTGATGGTTGCTCTATATAGATCTCTCCGTCTAGGTCTCCATTCAAAATGCAGTCTTTACATCCATTTGATGTATGTGCAACTTATGAATGGACGCTATCGTAAACAAGGCACAGATCGTTGAGATTTTCGTGATAGGAGATTATTGTCAAAGAAGTCCATACTAAACTTCTAAGTGAACCCTTTGACTACTACTCTTGCCTTATATTTCTACATTGACCCATCATGTCTAAGTTTCTTTCTGAAGACCCACTTAGAGTTAACAGGTCTAAATCCTCTAGGAAATTCAACCAACTCCCATGTGTGATCAGACATTATTGACTCTAGTTCATCATTTATAGAGGTTCTCCAAAAACTAGCGTCAATTGAACTTATAGCTTCATTATACGACTTTAGATCCTCATCTAAAAGGAAAGCCTAAGCTATAAAAACAGAAATTGATTCTACATCAATTATTTTAGAGATAAAGGAAGTTAGGAAATCTGGACCAAAGGTAGAAGCTATCATTTGTCTTTTACTTCTTCTAGGCTCTAATTCTATCTCTAGAGTATCCTTGGCAAAAACAGAAAAAGTTGGGCACAACTTTCTAATTATGTTTCAAAACTTAAATTAGGTTTTTTTTAAAGGAAAGATATCTTCAAAGAATACAGTATCCTTAGTTTTACAAATAGAGAAGTCATGCATATATATGAATCTGTATGCGACACTATTTGAAGCATACCCGATAAACACTGCACCAATGGTTTTGGGACCGATGGTGGACTTTTTAAAGTTATGCAAACCAACTTTTTCCAGACACCCCTACACTTTTAGGTATTACAAATTGGACGCATAACCTTTCCACAACTCGCATGGAGTACAGTTTAATTTCTTATGAGGTACTCTGCTTAATATGTGATTTGCTGATAGAATAGTTTCCCCCACATGTTATCTGATAACCCAGAACTTAATAACAAGGAGTTAATCATCTTCTTTAGAGTTATGTTTTTCCTCTCAGCTATATCGTTCTGTTGAGAAAAATAGGGGGCAGATGTTTCATGAATTATGTCATTCTTTTCACACACCTCTTTAAGAAATTAGACTTGTATTCACCACCTCTATTGGATCTAAGCCATTTTATTCTCATATAAAATTGGTTTTCAACTTTTTCCTTATAAATAAGAAAGAAGTTCTCATCTTCATCTTTAGTTCTAAGAAGATATTCCTTTGTATATCTTGAAAAATCATCTACAAAGGTTATATAGCAGTGTTTACCTCCCTTACTTTTAGAGTTTCTAAATTCTACTAGATCAGAACGTATAAGTTCTAACAATTTAGTTTTCTCTTAGAAATTGTCTTAAAAGAAGGTTTAGCATGCTTGGCTTCTACACAAATCTCACATTTGTTAAAGCTTTTCTCGTCTAGATTAGGAAGTAGATTCATTTTTATGAGTTTTTTTTAAGGAATGAATATTTACGTGTCCTAATCTAGCATGTCAGATATCTTGAGTCTCGACAATATAAATAGAAGTGTTAGTTTTATTACTTTCATTAAATTGGGTTTCGATTACAAATAAACCTCTGTTTAAAAAAACATTTCCCAACAAAAACCCATTTTGGGAAAGTACAAGTTCATCTGCTTCAAAAACCAGTTTAATGCCTGCCTTGTTGAGTAATACACCACTAATCAAATTTCTACGCAAGGCAGGTACATACAGAACATTATGCAAGGCTAAAGTTTTACCGGATGTCAGCTTTAGTAAAATCTTCCCTTTGCCTAACACTTATGAACTGCTGGAGTTCCTCATGTATACTTGTTCACCATTCTTTACATCTTCGAACTCGGTGAACAGATCCCGTTTGGTGCAGAAATATCTAGAAGCGCCAGTGTCTACAACCCACTTAGCATTGTTCTCCACCAAGTTGACTTCAGAAACCGTCGCTGCTATAATGTCGTCAGTATTCTTAGCAATATTTAGTTCTAGTTTGTTCTTATTCCAGCGATCTGACCGTTGTTGGCACTGGTAAGCTTTGTTTTCAGCCCATCCCTACACATAGCATTGAAAGGATTTTGTGGAGCCTCATCCTTCGCAAGCTTCTTAAAGTTGCCAGCCTTCTGGGTTTTGACCTTCTGCTTCTGGACACCTTGTTATATGGGCTTATTGGATTTGGACCTTGAGGCAGATCCAGATTCAACCAGATTAGCCTTAAAAGAATGATTATTAGAAGAAATCAACTTATCTTTAAGTCTGTTGGCTTCTTCTATCTTCATGTGGCTCACTAGCTCCTCAATTGTGAACACTTTCTTCTTGTGTTTTAGAAAGTTGCGGTAGTTGGACCTGGACTTTGGCAGCTTCTCTATGAGGACATTTGCTTGCAGGACTTCGCACATCTTCATGCCCTCAGCCAGGATGTCAGAATCCAGCTTCTCGTAATCATAGACCTGATCTATTATTGGTTTGTTGTTGGACATCTAAAATTTGAGCCACTCGTTGACCACGTACTTCTTTATTCCGGCATCATCGGCTCTATACTTCTTCTCCAGCGTGTCTCATATGGCCTTTGCACTTTTCTCATTAAGAAACATGTTAAATAGTTATTTCAACATGTGACTTAAGAGAAAGCCGTGAATAGTTTTATTGTCTTTCTCATACTTGTCAATGGACGCTGAGCATGAGCATGAGCAGGAGCATCTGCAGTCTGAAGAACTGTTCTTTTAGGAGTAAAAGTGACGTCACAGCCAACATCATTGAAAGCAGCATTTAAGGATGATGAAGTCGTCGATGACTGAGGCGACGACTTAAGCAACACATAGTCAAGATCATGTTGCTCGAATAATATGATTATCCGTTAGGACCATCTCCGATAATTGGCCCCATCGAGTGCATCGAGCTTTGACAGATCTGGAACAAGCTTTGGCACTGAGTTTGACATTTTGCATTATATGAAATCGTTTCTAAATTGTTGGTAAGATTATTGTAAAATCAAATTGTTAACACTGACTGGATAATTATAAACAAAATAAAGCACGGAATAGAAATCGTGTAATGGTATAAACCACTACCTTAGAAACGATTTTGCCTCGATGTGTGTAATCGCTATTGTAGGCGGTCGTCCCTCGAGGTTAACACGGTAGCTCCGAATAGTCGTACACCCAAAAATCAAAGTGGACATTGGTGGAATTGCTCTTCTCACAAAAAGTTTAAAGGAGAACTTTTGAAAGCAGAAAACTGAAGATGTTAAAGATGATTTAGAATTCTGAAAACCCTCTCTATTTATAGGCTTTACACAGTGTTAAAAAGGGCAAATATATTCAGTATCAAGCACTGATTTCTGAATTTAACGATTGATCAAACTGTTGAAATTAAGGCACACGTTAATTAGAGGATAAGAATCTAGAATTAATCAGCATATTAATTCTGATTTTATTCTAATTAATAGATTAAATTACAGCTAATTAAAACGTTCTAGTTTTAATAATTCGCCTATAAATATGGTTTAAGAATTCTCATTTCAAATTTTCAGAAAACAATTCTAAAAAGGTTATTCTGAATTTTCCCCAAAAAGATAAAATACACATGGACGTGTCAAAGACATGTGTTACCAAGACCACAAACTAAGCCAAGCCAGCCGACTACAACATGCATGCGAGAGAGTTGTTTAACCACATTCAACAAGGAAGGAAAATGAAGACTCTTTAAATACACTTCCTAAGGGATGTACCCTCCCAATGTGGGATATAACCAACATCCAACACACAACAGAAATAAGCTTGAGAGAAAAATTCAGGCAGTGGCCCCCTTCGCAAGAGAATCCACTTTGATGTTGCACAATCTAGGAACATGCTTAATCAAGATACCATCTCTTAGTACCTTTGAAGAAATGGCTTGAATCCTATTTAATTTTTTAATTACTTTACTAAAACTTTTATCTAATGTATACCGTGTCACAACCTCAAAATTATATTAAAATTTAATGAAGTAGATTGAGCTTAAAATCTGGACACGAGTATGTGAGGTGAGCATTTAATTGGTTTGATAAGATAGTGTGTTTTACTTTTTTTTCTACTGGAAAATTTGTATAACCAGTGATTAGCTATTGCTGGCCAAACTATTTTCAGACCGTTGATCACATTTTACCCTTGCATGTCTTGCTAATCCAACTTTATTTCTTAAAATCCTTATCAGTCAACAACTTCTAGAGCAAGTGGTTAAAAGCTCTCCGTTGACACATTCTCTCCCCTTAAGTTGTGAGTTTTAGACCCCGTAAGAGTAAATTTCCCCTTCCCCTTCCCCTTCCCCTTCCCTTAGGTAGGAATTGTTCAAAAAAAATTACCTATGTGAATATTTTTCCTTCTCATATTGCTAATGAAATCTAGCGGAAATTTATTTGTTCTATCTTAATTTATTTGTCGCCAGGAACTTGGCGGGAGAAATTGCACAAGAATATACGAGTGCACACAAAAACGGACGCAGAATTTTATGTTAGGGGTACATAAAAAATTACTAACCATATATAAATTTTAAATTTTCAGAGGAAGACCGTCCTCTTCAACCCCTCGGTCCATCCCAGACTGCACAGATTAGAAGTCAAACAAATCTTTAGACATCTGGTAGTTTTGTTGAGTTATGCACTTCAAGACAAAATCTCTCTATTGTTATTTTCCTGAATAGTGAGACACTATGAAGCACGGGTACGGCATTTGAAGGCTGTCCCGCGCACCCGATATGTATCCCAAACGGATATGGGTTGGGTACGGCTAGGTACCCGTTTCGTATCAATGTAACATAGGTGAGACATTGAGTTTACATGCTTTTCCGCCAATACAGAGTGAAGACTTCCCATTTGATGATATAATGGAGCTTGCGCAACAAATTGTTGCTATTCTCATGAAGGTTTAGCTATCTTTTTGTCATATGTGACTAGCAATTGTATAGCCAAAGAAGTTTTTCTAAATAATTTGACATGGTTTTTCCAGTTTCAATATATATATACTTTCTGTGCAGCACAATGCTTAATTCCGAAGCTGTTGATTTTCTGATAGAGGTATCTGTCAAAATTGTTTTATCCTTAGGTTTTTTATTTGAGTTCCCTCTGCATTTATCGAGCTTGAAACATATGATCTACACCCAATTTCAGGTTGAAGATCTTTAACTTTTGAGTGATCACGTTGATACTTGATAGTATAAATTTCAAGAGAACTTATCTATACTAGATAAAAGTTTTAGTAAAATTTTAACAAATATTTAATCTAGCACAGTGGTTAGACCTTAGCCACTTAATCAAAAGATTCCTTTAGTTTCAGTTGGTCAATAAAGTGATGTCACATGTCACTACCGTGTTGATCAATTAAAATAATTAAAAGATAACACATTGACAATAAGTAGAAAAATTGATTGAAAATAATTTTTTTAAAATCCACCTCAGCATCACCGTTAATTTTTAACGATTAATGATAACCAAAATAATAACGAAATATAATATTAATGATGGTTTTGTCAAAAAAATAATTTGACAGTTAAATTGAAAAGATACAATAATTTGATGACTAATAATGTAGTTTACCTTAGAATTTATTGAATTGCATCAAGTCTGAATTTATAAGTTTGGGTAAACAAGCCTTTCCCAGTTTCAGACACTTGAGGGGAAATGAAAAAAAAAAATTGAAGTTTCAGGTAAGTTTTCAAATTTAGTTCTGGTTTGGGTCATAAATGTGATACAAATTGAAGTTTTCAATTGAATAAGATAGATCTGGTCCCCTTTAGGGATGAGCATCTTACTCGACCCGATTGAGTTCTTGAAATTAAGTCCCTAAAATTATTATTTTTCTATAAGATAAGTCAGGTTTAATATATTTATTTTCGAGTCGAGTCCGAATTTAAAATATTTATTTTCAGGTCGAGTTCGAGTAGGCTAAAAACCCAACCTAATCCATGCCCATCCCTACTCCCCTTTGTTTTAGCCTCATTGCTAGGGTCACATCCCCGGGATATCGGCCCAATCAGTAGTCTCTCCATTATTTCAAGCACTTTATTTCTCCATTACCATTCATTCAAATTATATTACATCACAGTACCCAAAAAAGGCGAAGAAGAACACAAGGTAAACAGAGGGTGCTGTCTCCAGATACATGACAAATCAGCATTACAACCATCCTTAAACCCTAAACCTTAGGCCTTGACGCAACAGCTGAAGTAGTTGAGGATTCTCCTCCTCGTCTGCACACAAAATCAAAAACCCAAATAAACAATATTATAAACATACAATCATCAACGTTCTTGTCTTTTATTCATTGACCCAAAAAGATAAAAGAATTGGACTATATTATAAACATCAAAGAAAAAGATTAAATGAACCAACTAAGCAACTTCCCCACCAGCCTAGCACATGCATGCCAACAAAGTTTATTATCTTATCTGTATACTCGACATAGTTACGGCACTATGGCTATTTAAAGCTACCAACCAAGATTAGATAATCTATATTTAGAGTACATTATCTGATAAAATAAAGGAAATTTAGCGGAGGGGGGGGGGGGAATCTTACAGATGGAGAGTGATGGTTTTGGGGGTAAGTATGGTGATTATCAGTAGGAGCGGTGCTAACATCGGTGGCAGTTGGGTTAATGAAGTCTTCTTCATTTCCAAGACTAGCTCTTGAAAAATCCCTCTTGTTTTGCATCCTCATTTCCCTGATTTTTGAGAAGTCGAGAGAGTAATCCGGCACTTGTCCCTTCTGGTCCCAGTCCCCGAATTGAGGCACTGAGAGCCATGGGGCGTTTTTCTACATCAGCAAAGCCATATCAATGCTTATTTTCATTAAAACAGAGGAAGCCAACAACCATTAACACAAAGCATATTCAATAATAGAATAGAATGAATTGTTCCCTCTCGAATTCGGTCGGAACAATGATCAAAGAGAATATTTCTTGAATATGAAATTCTTTGTTCCCAATTTTTTTATGACGGAATAAAAAAGATGCCATTTGAGTTTTAATTTAACAAAGTCCATGGCCTTGTGAGCTGTAAAGCTGTAAGCAAACCATAAATTTGTTGGTTCAATTCAAAACAATGAAATTCCAAATTCGTAATCTGCCAGTACAATTTTATTTCATAGTACTGAAAAATTCTGAACAAGAACACCCTAACAAAGTATGTTACTTTGTTCCATGCGTATTTGAACATACATAAAAAGATTGAAGTATATCCGCACCCTATCCCTATTAGCTAGCAGATGTTCATAAGATTTGGGTTCTTTTCCAAGCTTAAGATTATCGATTTTTCTTCTGTAAAAGGGAGTTTCACCTTTTGAGATTGGACAAGTAAAGAGAAAAGGAAAGCCCCCATAAATTACTACTCCATACACTTTCCAATAGTAAAATTAAACTACTTTTCATCAATCGATGACTTAAAAATACATAAGAACTGGTTTGGCTGAAAGAAACTCCAAAACTGAAAATTACTAAGACTTCAACTCCAGATGATTGTTGTAAGTTCAAAATTACCGAACTTCATCTCCAAGAGTTGCAACATAACAAAGAAAGAGTTAAAAATCCAACCCAAAAAAATTAAGAACTTACCTCGTTGCGATCTTCCATGCTTGATACCAACAGAAGGAAAATGATGTTCCCAAAGTTTGAAAGAGTAAATTTAGTAATCTAAATGGTCAACTGCTAAAATGGAAAACAATCGGGGAAAGGGGGTTCTATTAAAGAAAGGAGGAGGAATTGGGCGGGGGGGGGGGGGTGCTCTTACGAATATAAATACAGCAGAATGACAGCACCAATTTGAGGTCTTTGATTGCTGCACTAATCAGCGCGTAATGAAATCAATCAGTATCCAGTCTTCCCATTTTATAAGCATTGTTTCTTTATGTAAAAAAGAGTGAATTACACTAGAGGTCACTTAATTATAGATTTAGTAACAAAATTGTTGCTTTTCTTTCAAAAATAACAATTGAGTCACTCAATTATAGGTTTAGGAACAAACATGTCATTCTTCTTCTAAAAGTAACAATTCTTTCACTCAATTATAGGTTTAAGAACAACAAGTCACTCAATTAAAATTTTGAGACAAACAAGTCACTTTGTCATTAAAATTAAAACAAGAGCTTGGTATAATAATAATTTTAGTCCCTAAAACTTATGTGTTCTATTAATTTGGTCATAATTTAATAAAATTAATCCTTCATATTTAAGATTTTCATTAGTGAAGTGATTGTGTCTACTAGCATGCAACGCTAAGATATAATGCGTATATTCTAATAGCCTGTCAATTGTCCAGTAGTGATGTGATTATGCCTGTCGAGCTATCACATCTATTATTATCGGACTAATTGACAATAACATGGAGTGTGGTGAGTGGTCCAAGGGTGTGTCAAGATCGTGCAATGTCAAAAAATTTAAATTAAAGGGTTAAGTTTATTGAATTACTTTGAATTAAGACCAAATTAATAGAATGCATAAGTTTTGTGGGCTAATATTTTTATTATACCATTATTGTACCATGTTCTTAGTTCAATTTTAATGATATAGTGACTTGTTTGTTACAAAATTTTAATTGAGTGATATATTTGTTCTTAAATTATAAGTATGTGACTAAATTGTTACATTCAAAAGAAGAGTGATCTGTTTTAGAAGAAGAGTCACATATTTATCCCTAAATTTATAATTAAGTGACTTAATTGTTACTTTTAGAAGATAAATGATTTATTTATTACTAAACTTATAACTGAGTGACCTCTATTGTATTTTATTCCAAAGAGTTGTTTCTTAACTTAAAATCTGCATACGCTTCGATTCTCGATGCTGGTCCTGCCTTTTTGTTGGAATTACATGAAGCAACTTTTTCGAACACGCTGTACCTACGTGTTTTTAGGCATGTAAACGAACCGAACGAACATAAACGATAATATATTTATGTTTGTTTGTTTAATTTTATCCGTATAAATAAACTAATACGAACATAAACGAACAACAAATTTCTTGTTCGTGTTCGTTCATTAAGGAATGTAGCTTGTTCGTGTTCGTTCATGTTGTTCGTTAAAATAATAAACAAACATAAACGAACACAAAAAAAACATAAACGAATATAAATAACATATATAATATGTTAAATATTAAATATTTTGGGTTAGTTCGATAATTCAGTTAATTAATCGATTTTAAACCGAATTATTTGATAATTAAAATTAAAAAAACTCTTAATCATTAGCCGAAACCTAAAATTATCTAACAGATTAACCAATTTTGTTTTGATTAGGTCGGTTAGTTCGTTTAACCGAACAATGAACACCCCTAGCCGATCAGAAAAAAGTTTTTAATGAGTCATAAAGTAGGACTTGTCAACTTGAATAACTCGAAATTTTGACTCGACTCGATCTAATGCTCACCCCTAGACATATGTGAATAAATTTAAATGAACATAAACGAACGGATTACCGAACGTTCACGAACATAAATGAACAAACGAACCCTTTGTTCGTATTCGTTCATTTAATTAAACGAACAAAAAATATTGTTCATGTTCATTCTTTTAATAAATAAACAAACATAAATAAATTTTTCACCGAACGATTCATAAATAATTCGCTGATAATTTTTTACCGAACGTTCTGTTCATTTACGCCTAATAAATTTTTTTAGCTTTTAAGTACATCGGTCTTTTCCCTTCATCTGGTTAAGGTTGGTGACTTGGTGCGCTATGCTAGGCGCTAGCTGTCTCAACAAAGGCCGCGTCCAACGTTTATCCGCAAACGCGGTTTTTTGGGGTTTTAAATGGGTTTGCTTCTTTTTACTTCAAGGTTAAAACTATATTACTAGTCATTAAACTATGAAAAAATATTAGTTTTGGCTATTAAGTTTTTAAAAGTTATAAAATAGTTATTAAATTTATTAAAATTTATCAGATTATTATAAAATAATTACTAAATTAATTAAATTGTTATATTATTTTATAATGTCCACTGATCATTTTGTAACAATTCTATAAATTTAATGAATATTTTGTAATTTTTAAAGGTCAATTATCAAAATAAACTTTTTATATAGTTTGGTGATTATTGGTAGACTTTACCCTAATTTAATGGTCAATAATCGTTGAGATTTGGAGGGGTACATGAGATAAAAAGGGGACATGGGCATGTTAGATATCATGGGAAATAATTAGAGTTTCTACTCCTTACTAGAATACTTAAGTGAATCTGTGAGGGAAAATTAAATAAAAAAAGAATGAACTGAAAATGTCTTGGATCGGGTGAAGGGAAAGACAATAGTTAATTTTGAAACGGGAGTTCGACTTTATTGACGTATATTTGGTTTAAATATGAACTTTATTGACTTAAGATTTGCTCCCTTTAATTCAAGATTGTTTTTTTTTAATAGTTTAAAAGTGCTTACAATGTAGTATATGTTCATACATATTCTTAACCCTTTTTGAACATGCGTCTCCTAGGATGAATATCATCCGCTTTTCTACTAGGACACTTGTTGGGTTCAAGATTATGAACTAACTTTATACTTCATTATCTTGTATTAGTAATGTAATGACCCGGATTTTGGAATCCGAGGGTCAGTTTAACTCGAAGTATGGGCTTCGGTTGGGTCAAAATATTTGGGCCTTGAGAGCCTTAGTGGACTTGCTTTTAGTTGTTGGTTTTGAAAGTTAGGCTTGTTGTTGGTTTTGAAGGATGATGAGAGGGTAGCATGGTAAAATCCCTCCTTTTGAAGAGAGAAAAGCCGCATCTCTCTTTATTTCTCCTGCAAATTGAGGGAATGGGTGATCTCACATTGTCCCGTGCTTGCTCATCATCATTTCCCATCTTTATCCTTTGAAATCCAAACAAAAGGTGCAATCTTTATCCTTTTCTTGTGAGAATCCTGGATTGGTTGTTAAGAGAAGGTTAATCATCAATCAAAGATCTATCTATCAAGGTAAGTATGTTGAATTTTGGTGATGGTTGGTAAATGAATATTTTGGTGGGGGTTGAAGAAGAAGAACGGGAATGGGGATTTTGGCACCATTTCTTGTTGTAAAATCTTTCCTTTTTCACATCTTAAGTTTCCATCAACGTTGTAATTTGTTTTACAACATTTCCTTGTAGTGAAGGAAGTGGGAGAAGCTTTTAAGGCTCAAGAGAAGATGAAGGCTTGAGGTGTTGTCTAGAGGCTTCTCTTTTAGCTTAGAATCAAGGTTAGTACACTACTAACACCCTTGTATTCCTGGAAATCATCAATGTGGTTGCCTTGTTGCTAGATTGATAAATTGGTTGTTTGAATGCTTGAGACTTCATTAATGGCTAATCTTAAATTGGTGTTAATATGGCTTAAAATGGTAAGAAACCACTTAAATCACTTCCCATAACTTGTAGGTTCATTTTGAGGTTTTAATTCTAGGTTTTAGGGGTAAGATGAGTGATTTATGAACTCCAAAAAATGAATTTTGGGTTCGAGTATCGATACAGGTTGAACACGTATTGATACCCTATGTTGCATGTGAAAAAGACATGTAATTCATGAAGGGCTTATCGGTACACCTAAGGAGGGTATCGATGCCCCCTGTTCTACAAGAATTCTAGTGGCAAATTTGGGTATCGGTACACTTAAGAGTGTATCGGTACGGTTGGGGTATTGGTACACAGCCTTGTGTATCGGTACGGGGCAACTAGTTGAAGCTACGTATGAGTGAAGCTTGGTATCGATACGCACTGAAAGGTATCAGTACGCTAAAGGTTGTATCGATATACATATAAGGGTATCTGTACTTGCTGGGCAATCTGCCCGAAAATTATGTTTTGTGTTTGAATGACCTATAATTAGGGGACTAAGGCTCAATGGGCCTCTAATGTGGTAAAATGAATAGTAAAACTGAGAAACTGTGAATTTAACCTCTTATACAAACATAACTAAGAAAATAACCATACTAAGAAAGGCACGAGATCGAGATGAGAGTTAGGGCTCCCGAGAAGATAACTATGATAAGGATTATGTCTCCGGTTCAAAAGATATATCGAAGGACGATAGGGGTCGAGGGGCCAATTATTTCTCTCATTTGTACCAGGCTCTTCATTAAATTGTGAGGGACATACCCAGGCATTCGGTCAACCCTCGCGAGGCAGCGACTAAGAGGGTACGTCGCCATGATGTTATGGACTTTATTGGATCAGGGCAAGATAACCCGGTTAAGACATATCAGTAGTTGAGAGACGTCCGCTGAATCACGCTTCAGATGAGGTTAAGATCTGAGGATAAGTTGTCATGTGATCTTACCCTACTGAAGGAGAATGCTCGAGAATGGTGAGAGACCGTAGAATTAGTTGATATCCTAACCAACCTACATGAGACGACTTCTTGGAAGAATTTGAGAAAAAGTATATGAATGAGGCCCACATTGATAGCTTGAGGGATCGGTTCAACCATTTGGTCCAAGAAAACTAATCAGCCTTTGAGTATAAGTAAGAGTTTCTACAGTTTAGTAGGTATGCCCTTGAGTTGATTGCTATTGAGAAGATGAGATGTAAGAGGTTTCTAAAAAGTTTGAGGAAGAAAATCCAGACCTACTTGACTGTTGCCCCACCGAAAGTATTTTTAGAATTGACTGCTAGTGGTAAGTTACTTGAACAAGTGTAAGGTTTAACCTATGGCCCGGCGGGCGGGCAAGGGTGCTTGAGTGAGAGAACTCAAAACTTTTCTATTAACTTAAGGTCTTATTCGGAAAAGAACATAAACTATTAGAACCAAGAAAAAAAAGCTTTACACCATAGTTCGAGGTTAGACCGTAGCTTAGAGTTTGCTAGCCGTATGAGGCCTTCGTCGTCTTCAGCCATGATGAGTTCAGAGGGCTCACAAAAGAGTACGAGCACGCCAGTTTGTGATTAGTGTGGATGTAAGTGTAGAGAAGAGTGTTGGGGTTTAGCCAGGGTTTGCTTTGAGTGTACATCACCAGACTATTTTGTGAGAAACTGTCTATTAGTTGTCAATACCACTTAGGTTTAGACTCAGATGGCCTCTTATCTAGCTTAGTGGGGTCAGGGCTTTACTAGAGGAAGAACGAGCCACATGTTCAGACATCAGAGTGGAGGTACGGTTCAGTCTACTACTAGGGCACCAACGATACAGTATGCAGTTAAGGCCCAAGAGGGTTACGAGGCTACCGATGTTATCTCAAGTACATTTACCTTGTTCTCAGTTTCTATTGTTGCTCTTATGGATTTAAGGTCTACTCATTCCTACATCCGTAGTAGAATATCTCAGTAGTGAGGTATTCTTGCCGAGGATCTTGAGATAGGGGTCTGTGTGACGGGTCCTTTAGGTATGATATTTTGGTGGATAAGGTGTATAGGAGATGTTTGATTGAGGTTTAGGGTTCGATCTTTCTGGATGATTTGATGGTGTTACTGTTTTATGTGTTTGATGTTATCCTAAAGATAGATTGGTTGTTTGAGCATGATGAGCATTTGGGTTATAGAGCGAGGAGTCTTAAGCTTCGTGGTTTAAATGGGGGGAAGTTGATAGTGAAGTGTGAGAGAAATCCTTACCTTTCCAATATAGTGTTGGCCTTGGCGGCACAAAGAATTATCTAATAGGGTCGTGATGCCTTCTTGGATCCCGTGATTGACACAAATGTTAAGAGTCCAACGCTTGAGAGTTTTCGGACTGTTAGAGAGTTTGCTAACGTGTTTCCAGAAAAATTGCCCAGAATACCTCCAGATTGTGAGCTAAAGTTTTGGATAGATATAATGCATAGCACGACACTAGTATCTATTGCACCATATCATATGGCACTGATAAAATTGAGAGATTTAAAAAATAAAATTCAAGAGTTATTGAAAATAGGTTTTATTCGACCAAGTATCTCACTTTGGGGTACCCTGGTCTTGTTTGTTAAAAAGAATGATGGGTCGATGAGGATGTGTATAGATTACTGTCAGCTCAACAAGGTAACGGTGAAGAATCGTTACCCCTTACCAAAAATAGACGACTTGTTTAACCAGTTGAGAGGTGTCCATGTATTCTCGAAGAATCGTTACCCCTTACCAAGGATAGACGACTTGTTTAACCAGTTGAGAGGTGCCCGTGTGTTTTCGAAGATCGAATTAAGATCGGGTTACTACCAGTTAAAGGTAGTAGAAGAGAATGTTCAGAAGACCACTTCAGGACGCGATATGGACATTATGAGTTTTTGGTAATGCTATTTGGGCTTACCAATGCACCAGCGACTTTCATGGATTTGATGAATCGGATCTTCCAGCCTTACCTAGATCAGTTTATGGTGGTTTTCATCGATGACATCTTGGTTTATTTGAGATTAGAAGATGAGCACGGCTATCACCTTCGTGTTGTCCTTCAGACCCTGAGAGAAAGATAGCTTTTTGCTAAGTTCAGTAAGTGTGAGTCTTGGCTTTTCGAGGTGGCGTTTTTAGGTTATATTATTGCAGCAGACCGGATCTGAGTTGACCCATAAAAGATTCATACGATGGTGGAGTGGAAACCACCTTAAAATATCATGGAAGTCCGTAGTTTTCTTAGGCGCTCTGGATATTATCGCTATTTTGTCAAGGGTTTCCCCATCATAGCGGCACATATGACCAAGTTGTTATAAAAAAGAATTTATGTTTGAGTGGAACGAGAAAAGACAACAAAGCTTCGAGCAGTTGAAGGCTTATCTTACAGAGGCCTCGGTATTGACAAAACCCAAACCGGGAAATAATTATGTTGTGTTTAGTGATGCTTAATTGAATGGGCTTGGTTGTGTTCTTATATAAGAAGGTAAGGTGGTTGCTTACGCCTCAAGACAACTTAAGCTTCATGAACATAATTACCCTACGCAAGATTTGAAGCCTGCCACAGTTATCTTCGATTTGAAGATTTGGAGACACTATCTTAGGGGTGAGCAAAACTCGACTCGCAAAAAATGATTTTTTTTCAATTTCGAGTTATTCGAGTCAAACCGAATAACTCAAAAAAAATTCAATTTCGAGTCGAGTTCAAATTTTCAAATTTTGAGTTATTCGACTTTTCGAATAACTCGAAAATATCCCCTTTAAATTTCAGGGGCTAATTGCACATTTAACCTATGTAATTTTATTTTCAGTTTTATTTCAGTACTGTCTTCTCTTTTTTCTCTTTTTTTATTTTTACCCTTTAATTTTCTTTTCTTTACAATCTGGTCACTTTCTAGATTCATTTTTATTTTATTTAATGTAATTTTTATTTGTATCTTTTATATTATGCTATTTATTTTATGTTTTTAATTTTCGTTTTTAATTTATCGTATTTAATTTATCGCTTTTAATTTTCCGCACTTTTAATTTCCCGTATTTAAATTTATGCAATTTAATTTACGTATTTTATTTTTTTGTCCCAATCCGCTTTTAAAATTTTAATTTATGCATTTTATTTACGCATTTATTTTCCCTAAACATTTTCAAAATGTATTCGAAACAAAAAAACCCCTCCATAAAAGAAACCCTTATACCTCAAAATTTTAGTTATTACAACGGTGCATTTTAAATTTATCAAATATTTCCCTAAACTCTAAACTAGAAAATATATTTTGGGGCACTATTTTCCTCATTCCTCTATCTTTGGTCTCGCCTTGGCTTTACCTAGATAAGAATGAGGTTTTTAACGAGGCCCATAATAAAATGACTCGAACTTATATGTATATAGATCTTATATTATTAGAGAAAGTCGTTTAAATTTCAACCAAAACATACTATAATATTATAAATAGTTACAATTAAGATTTGTACATAAACTCGAAAACTCGACTCGAACTCACTAAAATCGACTCGAATCGAAAAAATTTCAAATTAAGTTCAAGTTGTAAAATTAGACTCGTCAACTCGAATAACTCAAATTTTTTTGACTTGACTCGCTCAAACGCTCACCCCTACACTATCTATATGGGGAAAAGTATTACATCTACACCAATCATAAGAGTTTAAAGTACCTCCTTACCCAAAAGAGTAGAATTTACGGTAAAGGCGATAGATTGAGTTGTTAAAAGACTATGATTGTATAATAGAGTATCATCCAGTAAGGCTAATATGATGGTCGATGCCTTGAGTAGGAAGTGTATGTCTGACTTGAAGGTGATGTTTTCCCGATTAAGGATGACCGAGGATGGCTAGTTGCTAGTCGAGCTTCGTGTAGAGCCTACCTCAGTGCAAGAGATCAAAAGAACGCAAGTACTAGACGAAGAGTTAGTAGCAAATATTAAGATGGTTCAAAAGGTGAGACATCTAATTTTGAAGTGCAAGATGTGTAATGTTGTACTTTAAAGATCGGTTGTGTGTCTCAGCTTTGGAAGATTTACGAGGCCATATCCTGTGGGAGGCACACCATAGTCTATTTGCTATATATCCATAGAGTAACAAGATGTATCAATACATTCGTCCTTTTTAATGTGGCCTAGTGTAAAAAGAGATGTATCTGAGTTTGTGAAAAGATGCTTAGCTTATTAGCAAGTTAAGGCTGAACACTAGGTTCTTTCAGGCTTGCTTTAGCCCATTCAGATTCTATAATAGAAGTGGGATCGGGTGACCATAGATTTTGTAACGGGGTTGCAGTCGACACAAAAAAGCATGATGCCATTTGGGTGATAGTAGATCGTTTAACTAAGTATACTCATTTTTTACCTATGCGTATAGATTTTACGCTTGAAAGGTTGGCGCAGTTGTATATCCAAGAGATAGTAAGGCTGCATGGAGTGCCATCATCAATCATACCGGATAGAGATTCGTATTTCATTGCAAGGTTGTGGGAAAAGATACATGAGGCCTTGGACACCAAGTTACATTTTAGTACAACTTCACCCTCAGACCGATAGACAGTCCGAGTTAGTCATCCAGATCTTTGAGGATATGCTCCGGTGTTGTGTCATTGATTTCAAAAAGAGTTAGGAAGAGCAGCCATCGCTGGTCAAGTTTGCCTACAACAACAGTTTCTAATCAAGTATCAAAATGACTCCCTTTGTATGGGCGTAAGTGTAAAACACCCTTGTGTTGGACCGAGCTTAATGAGAGAGAGTTGTGGGGTCAGATTTGATTAGGCAAACTTAGGAGAATGTTTAGATAATCAAAGAAAGATTGTAAGATTCCTTTGATCGTCAAAAAGATTATGCAGACCGAAAGCGTAAGCACATTTAGTATGAGGTTGGTGACAAGGTGTTCCTCAAGGTGTCACATGGAAAAGAGTAATCCACTTCAGGCGAAAGGGCAAGTTGAGCCCAAAGTTTATTAGGCCTTATGAGATTCTTGAGAGGGTTGGATCCATAGCTTACCAGTTAGCTTTACCTTTACAGATAGCACGCATGCACAACGTGTTTTACGTGTCTTTGTTGTGACATTACCGTTCTAATTCTTTCCATATTATTTCTCTTGAGTAGATTAAGATCAACACCGACTTGACCTACAAGGAAGAACCAATAAGAGTTTTGGACAAAAAAGTCAAAGAGTTGCGCAACAAAATTATACCTCTAGTTAGAATGTTGTTGAGGAACCACAAAGTTGATGAGGCCACGTGGGAAGTCGAGAAGCACATGAAGTTGAAAGGTAAATTTTGAGGACGAAATTTTCTTTAAGGAGATAAGAGTTGTAACAACTTGAGTTTTAGAATTTAAAGGTCAGTTTATCTCGAAGTATGGGCTTCGTGTTGGGTCAAGATGTTTGGGCCTTGAGAGCCTTGGTGGGCTTGTTTTTAGTTGTTGGGTTTGCGAGTTAGGCTTGTTGTTGGGTTAGAAGGATGATGGGAGGGTAGCATGGTAAAACTCCTCATTTTGAAGAGAAAAAAGCTGTATATCTCTTTATTTCTACAACAAATTAAGAGAATGGGTAATCTCACCTTGTCTCATACTTGCTTCTCATCCTTTCTCACCTTTATCATTTGAAAACCAAGGTGCAATCTTTATCATTTTCTTGTGAGAATCCAGAATTGGTTGTTAGAGGAAGGTTAATCATCAATCAAAGATCTATCTATCAAGGTAAGTATGGTGAGTTTTAGTAATAGTTGGTAATGGGTGTTTTGGCAGAGGTTGAAAAGGAATAATAGGAATGGGGGTTTTGGCTCTATTTCTTGTTGTAAAATCTTTCCTTCTTCACATCTTAAGTTTCCAACAATGTTGTAACTTATTTTACAACATTTCCTTATAGTGAGGGAAGTGGGAGAAGCTTCTAAGGCTCAAAAGAAGATGAAGGCTTGAGGTGTTTTCTAGAGGCTTCTCTTTCAGCTTAGAATCAAGGTTAGTACACTAATAACACCCTTGTATTCCTGGAAATCATCAATGTGGTTGCCTTGTTGCTAGATTGATAAATAGGTTGTTTGAATGCTTGAGACTTCATTAATGGCTAATCTTAAATTTGGTGTTAATATGGCTTAAAAATGGTTGGAAACCACTTAAATCACTTCCTATAACTTGTAGGTTCATTTTGGGGTCTTAATTCTAAGTTTTTGGGGTAAGATGAGTGATTTACAAACTCTAAAAACTAATTTTGAGTTCGAGTAACGATACGATATAAACACGTATCGATACCCTGTGTTGAATATGATGTACATAGGTAATTCTTGAAGGGCGTATCGGTACATCTAAGGAGGGTATCGATATCCCCTATTCTACAAGAATTCCAGTGGTAAATTTGGGTATCGGTACACTTAGGAGTGTATCGGTACGGCTGGGGTATCAATACACGACCTCGTGTATCGGTACGGGGCAACTAGTTGAAGCCCTGTGTGAGTGAAGCTTGGTATCTATACACACTAAAGGGTATCGGTACCCTACATGTTGTATCGATACACGTATAAGGGTACCGGTACTTGTTGGGCAATATGCCCAAAAATTATGTTTTGTGTTCAAATGACCTATAATTCAGGGATTAAGGCCCAATGGGCTTCTAATGTGGTAAAATGAATAGTAAAACTAAGAAACTAATAATTTAACCTCTTATACAAACATAATGAGTAATAACTCGGTAAATATTGGGTGACTTGTTATAATAGCAACCATAGTGATTCTTGGTGGATTATGTGTGGTTACGTGTATGGCTGTAAATAAGATGAGATAGATCACGAGCTACTCAAGCTTGACTCGAACAAAGCTCGGCTAAAGCTTGACTTGGTTAGACTCGACTCGAGCTCAAACTCAACTCGACTTCTTAACGAGCCGAGCAGAGCTACTTGATGCTCGACTCAAAAAGCTCGCTAGCTACTTGAAAATATAGTATTCTAAATTTTTTATTTTTTTATAATTTAAAAATCTAAATTCCTAAACTTAAAACCATAAAATATAAACCCTAAACATAAGTTTTAAACCCTAAAGTCTAAATCTTAAATTATAAACCCAATAACCTAAACCTTTAAACCCTAAACTAACACTTTAAACCCTAAAATTAACAAGCTTAAGTTTACATAACTTATGTATCAAAGTTTTTTCTTGATAGGGCTTTAAATAAGACGTGATAGATGGCGAGCTACTCGAGTCTGACACGATCAAAGATCGATCAACACTTGACTCGATTAAGCTCGAATCAAGCTTGAACTCAACTCGAGTTTTTAACCAGCCGATTCGATCTTAGATTTCTCAGGCTCATTAAAAATTACTCAAGCTCAAAATCAACTCAAAATCTTAACGAGCCAAGTCGAGCTCAACACTACTTGAGCTCGTTTACAACCCTAGTTATGTGCTAAGTAAGGGCACTTGCGTGGTTGGGTTACTTTGATTGGTAGGATCCGGATACCCTGTGAAAGTGAAAGTGTGTTTCAATACGTGACTATTGTTTAACCGAATGTATGTTCCCGAAGCTGTGTGACACTGGGTCTTATTCAAAGATGCTCGACGAGAGATTCCAAGCATGTGTGTACGTTTTCGAAGCTGTGTAGTACCGGGCCCCACTCCAGGTTTGCTGGTATGATGAGTTTGTGTTGTGTGGGGTTATATCTTCTATTGCTTGCTATATGTTTAGGCGATTAGAGGTAGTGCCAATGTTGTTATATTATGCCATGATATCTTTCCTTAGCTACATGCCCTTATTTATGATTCCCATGAAGCATGGTTTAGTGGAAGTGTATCCACTGAGCTTCGTTAGCTCAGCATTCGAAATTGTTGTTTTCATTCGCAGGTTAGTAGGTTGACGTTCATCCTTGAAGCACCATCGGAGTAGGACTTTAGCATCGACTTGTGTCCGAGTATAGTACTTATATTTATTTGGGCTATATATTCGTAGGACCCTATATGTTGTACTGTAACTCTTATTTTGGTATTTTAATTTGTGAGTCGAATGCTTAAATTATGTATTTTTAAATGGAGCTCCTATGTAACATTTTAAATCGGTTTATCTATTCTAAAATATTAAAACTTAATGGATTTTTATGGATGACTGTGTTTTGGGCTAAATCTAGTTGCGAACTCTTATGGTTTTGGTTTGGGCTTGAGGCCCAACTTGTGACATCTGAGTCAGGGGTGTTACAATTAATGTTTTTGACCCTTAAAGTTGTTACATCTAAATTTTTGTCTTCACATTATTCCATATGCATCTTTCGGTATTTCCACGTTTAATAAATTCTGGAGATAACTTACAATAACAACCTCTTCGGAGATAGGTTCTACCAAAGTTTAGTATTATCGGAGTCTCTAAGTTATTTTGGGAATAGACACTGTCAGGCGTTACAGTAACCACACCTATGTGATCAACATGCAAAGTCTAACACTTGGAGGTTGAGCCTATCTCTGCCAACCCATCCCTAGGTTGTCACAGGGTCTGGCATCATACAATCACCAACAGCACTGGGGGCTATAAATACTCACACTCTCAATGAGAGAGGGGTTTGAGAACGGATATGAGGTACATGGGCAAGGCCAAGTTAAGAGGGTTGTACCATCTCTTCCTTCTGTCATTTTCTCTACTCCGACCACCATGGTATTGTTTACGGCTCTCCGTCTCGAATTACAGGGGATGAACCGCTTAAAATCGTCATTAACCACTGTGTTCCTCCTCTCCACTTCTCTTGTTTGGTGCCTCCTCATTTTGGCATCAACAAAAGTATAATATAAGTTTATTTACTATATCAAAAAATGTATTTTAATCATTTTATTTTTAAAAGAAACATTTTAGATCTTTTACATTTTGGAATGTTAATGATTTGGTCTAAAATGTTAAAATTATAGTTAGCTGGTTTAAATATTTTATTTAAACGTTGTTCTTTAGGGCCTTGTTAATTTTGAAATTGAACAAGCTAATCCCTCTAAAAAACAGAGTAATTATAACATGTATATCTCATAAGTGAATAAATAATAACGAACTATAATGGTGTTGCATTTTTCCCTTAGTACATGACAGAAGTACAACAATGTTTGGATATTTTTCTAAAAAAATAAGATTGAAATTGTTATGTATTTTTAATATCTTTTTCGAAATTTTGAAAGAAAAAAAACAAATACTTTTATCATATTTTCAACCAGATTCTTACTCTCATTCCAAATTTAAAAGTTATCTTTAAATTCTCATTTCCATTATTAATTTATTATTGTAGATACTTTTTAATGAACTTTGCATGAAATTATTTGAACACGTGATATGAAATTAGCCAGAGGTTCATGATGCCGTTTCTATTTGTTTGCTTTTTGTTCCATTTGGCCAGGGCTTGAAACCTCTGTTGTAGCATTGCAAATCTGTTGGTCTACGCAATTTTTGCATTTTTGATAGGTTAGATTGTATGACTAGTGTATTGTGGAGTCGATTATTCAAATAAAATCATATTATAAATTTAAAGGAATGTCTGTTTTATGTGTTATTTCTTGTTATGATTGTAGAAACTTATCCATGTTGATGTTTTGATTTGTAATTGTAATATTATTATAAACAAAGACAATGAAGTTTGCAATTAGAATATTAATTACTTTTGTGTTTATATTTCCTAAGCGTTTAAGAACTTAATAAAAAAATTTATGTAAAATTTCACCAAAATCTTATTAAAAAAATTCATTTGCTCGAGTTAGAAATGAGAGGAACTTAAAGAGTGTTTAAATCAAATTATTTAAAATAATTAATAATAATTTTAGCGTTTTGGACCAAAATGTTAGTTTCGTTTGTAAATTTCAGCGTGTTAAAAGATAGTCCCTCACTTTGTTAATTAAATACAGTTTACAGCTACAATTAGATTATTCTCATAAAAGATTAGGTGGAAAAGTAGGATTTTTTTGAAAAGAAGTTGATAGTAAAAATTATGGTTTAAACAAAAAAAAAACAGCCCTCAAACTATGTTTTTTTTTTGCTTTTAGCCTTTAAATTATGATTTAGGCATAATAGGCCCTTAAACTATAATTTTTGATCACTTTAAGTCTCTAAACTATTTTTTTGTCAAAATAAGTACCTAAACTATGTCATTTTTTTTTCTTTTAGTCCCCAAAACTATCAATTGGTCAAAAAATCTTTGTGATGTGTCAACATCTTATTAGTCGAAATAATTTTCTTTTGACTTAAATAACTATCGGGCCTAAAATGACCAAAAATGATAGTTTAGGGGCTTATTTTGATATATGATATTTTAAAATTTAAAAGGAACATAAATATTTATATATGTTAGAAAAGCCTATAAAATGATATTTGTGTAACCGTAGACTTAAAGTGACCAAAATGATAGTTTAAGAGCTTATTTTGCCAAAATCATAGTTTAAGGACTTAAAGTGACTAAAAATAATAGTTTAAGGGCCTATTTTGCTCAAATCATAGCTTAAGGGCTAAACGTAGAAAAAATACATAGTTTGAGGGCTGTTTTTTGGTTTAAGCCTAAAAAATATACGTATGAAATTTTAATTTGATAAAGTCATACAAATTATTCTCTAATCATAAATGAATGTTAAAATCATGAAAGTTATTTATTTGGTAAAATTTTACTTTTGTTAACGTGACATTAATACTAATTTAAATAATTTTAGATACAAATAAAAAGAAAATTTGAAGTATTTTTGTAATTAAAAATGATTATATGTTTATCAGAAAAGTATGAGATGTTTATCTAAATATCACCAAACAAAATTTATATTAAATTATAAGTAATTTTGTACCAACTTATTTTACGTCATTTTGTTGAAACTTTTGTGTTGAGTAGTATAGAAAAGTAATAGAAGTTGTCAAACACTTTGGTCAATTTAGTGTTAATCCTCTTATATAAAAAAAAATAGTTTTAATCCATCATCAAACACAACATAATTTTTTTCTTCTTTTAAGAATTGGTTATTTAATTTGGCTGGCCAAAAAAATAATTTAACCAAGAGCGACCGAAAGTACCTCGGTATTTATCCGATAACAAAAATTTTGAGTGCATCGATTCGCTTTAAATGAAACGAATGGTTAAATTAATATGGGTGAAATAAAGTAGATATTTTTTAAAATATTAGATATAAAATAGTTATAATAATTGTTTATTCTGTTTCATCCCTTCAACTAATTATCATTTATCCTTATATATATATATATATTAAAAATGATAATTTTGTAAACAAAACTTTTTTATTAAAAATTCTAGATTATTTTATGATTTATAATCAAATTTTTAGAAAAATGTAAAAAAATATTTAACTTTATGTTATTTTTTGAAAAGAAAATAATTTTAATATCTATTAATTGACTGAATAGTCAAAAATATTCATGCAATCTCATCTTATATAAGTTGAATCCTGACATTAGTCTTAAAAATATAATTATCTCTACTTAATCAAAAATAATAATAATTTAAAAAAAAAGCAAAAAGTCAAATGGAGGCGAGACCATGATAAATATTCAAACATATATAGAACGGTTGCCTAGGTTTTAAAATGCTTAATGGTACATCTGGCTCTTAAAGTATATACTTTATATTGGATCAGCTTTTAAAGAATTTTTAGCAACTTTTTCTTTTAAACTTTAAATCGTTATCCTAGTTGTCCTCACTATTGGTTCTCGTTAAAAAAATTTCATGAACCAATTAGAAAGCGCCACGTCACTTTATTAATAAAAAATCAATTGACTTTAATAAAAAGGGATAAATTGTACGTTAGGTCTGTCAATTTTTATTTTTGTTTAATTTAGTCTTAAAAAACTTTATTTAACCCAAAATTGACCAGAATTTGTTTCTAATTTTTATAATCTAGTCCGATATTTTTAATATAATGATATTTTTGTTCATTTTAGTCATAAAAATTTATATTTAACCTGAAATTAACACCTATTTCTTTAACATTTTTATAACTTAGTCCAATATTTTAAATATAATTATATTTTCTTCAATTTAGTCCTAAAAATCTTTATTTAACCCAAAATTAACCCCAATTTCTTCTAATCCTTATATTAGTCCAATATTTTTCATATGATAATATTTTTGTTCATTTTAGTCCTAAAACTCTTTATTTAACTCGAATTTGAGGCCTATTTCTTTCCAATTTTATAATTTAGTCTGATATTTGTAATGTAATTTTACTTTTTGTTATTTTAATTCTAAAAATCTTTATTTAACATGAAATTGAACCTATTTTCTTTCTAATTTTTAATGTAGTCCAATATTTTTAATATGATGTTATTTTTGTTCATTTTAGTCTTAAAATTCTTTATTTAACTCGGAATTGACCCATATTTCTTTCTAATTTTTATAATTTAGTATGATGTTTTAAATATAATTTTATTTTTGAAAATTTTATTCCTAAAAATCTTCATTTAACCTGAAATTGACCTCTATTTCTTTTTAATTTTAATAATTTGGTCTGATATTTTTAATATAATTGTATTTTTGTTCATTTTAGTCTTAATTTTTTTATTTAACCCAAAATTTATCCTTATTTATTTCTATTTTTTTATAGTTTAGTCTACTATTTTTAATATGATGATATTTTTGTTCATTTTACTCCTAAAAATCTTTATTTAACCCGAATATGCCTTATTTCTTTCCTTTTTTACAATTTAGTCCACTATTTTTAATATTAGTATGATTTTTTTGTTCATTTTAGTCTTAAAAATCTTTATTTAACAAATCTTTATTTAACCCGAATATGACCCCTATTTCTTTCTAATTCTTATAATGTAGTCCATTATTTTTAATATATTGATATTTTTGTTCACTTTTGTCCTAAATCTTTATTTAAGTCGAATATGAACCTATTTCTTTCTAGTTTTATAATTCAGTCTAATATTTTCATTAAATATTAATTTTTTTATTATTTTTTCAATATTTATCCATCTATTTTCATTCAGTCTATCATGTTAGCTCCCACATTTTCCCAAGGTCGTCTTGTAGATTTTATGGGCCTCGAGCGAAAACTAAAAATAGACTTTTATATAATGAAAGCATATCTCATTATGACTAGAAATCCTCTGCCCCTTTTGGTGTCCTTATTTATGCCCCAACATTAAAATAATAGGTTTAGAGTTTAGGGTTATGGTTTAAGATTGGGGTTTAAGGTATTGGTGTAAAGTGTATGATTTATCACTTAGAATTTAGGGTTAGTGCTTAAAATTTAATTTTTAGTGGTGGCATAAAAAGAGACACAGAAAAGAGACAAATAATTTTTATTCATCTCATTACTTTAAACAATTAATTTAATATTTCAAAAAATTTATTTTTATTGTTAGACTTATTTATTTAGAAAAGATAATTATTTTTTATCATTAAATTTATTTATTTATTTGATAAATTAAAAAATAAAAATTAAAAAATATAGATAATTAAATTTTATGGGCTCTAGATTGATTGGAGGCCCTGAGTAGTCACTAAGATGCTCATCTTATAGTTGGCCCTGCATTTTCCATTAAAAAATGTTATATAACTTAATCGTAAGCCATCACATGTAATACATTAATAATAGAAATTTAAAAATTTGTTGAATAATTTAAAATTTTAAAAATCTAAAAGTTTAGAAAATCAATATTACAAGTATGCTTATTTTAAAAGATAAAACTAAAAAATCTCAAAATATATTAAAAATTCCTAAAAACAATATTGGATTTTTTATTTTTAGTGGGTAGTTTTTTAAAACGTTAAATGGGTAATTTTTTTAATGAGGAGTTATTTTTATAATATTTATTTGTGACTTTTCAAAAGTATATTTACTAGAAAAGAAAAAACAATCAAGGAGGAAGATCGAAAGAATGAGGATTTCTTAGAGGTGGCAATCAGATCATTTAGATCGGATCATTTTAGGTTGAGTTGATATTTGATTTAGATTATTTTTAGTTTAGGTTCAATTTAGGTTAGATTAGATTTGATTTGGATTTAGTTCGGGTCTATGTTATTTCGAATCAGGCAGTGTATCGGGTCGAGTTAATATCAGATCAGTTGATTTTTTGATTCGGGTCTATATTGGGTTGGTCAACTTTTTAGGTCGAGTCAATATCAGATCGGTTACTTTTCGGGTTGGATCAATATCGGATCGCCCGACTTTCAATTTGAGTCAATATATGAATATGATCTTTTAAAGGAGAAAAATAATATTATACCATTAAAATATTACTAAAAGTAGTTGTTAATTAGTAATATAATACAGAATTTGAATAAAGCATACATATTTGAAGAAATTCAATTCGTGTTGCTTTTAGTTCAGGTTAATTTTCGGTTCGGATTACTTTCGGTTTGATTAATTTTTGATTTGGGTTAATTTTTTAGTTCGGTTATTTTCGATTTTGATTAATTTTAATTCAGATTGATTTTTTATTTAACTAAATTTTGGTCGATTTTAATTCAGTTCGATTTTAATTTAAATTTTAGTCAAATTTAAATTATCACATTCGGTCTATACCGGATCTCAAGTAGAATAAATTAGTTCGGATTTCGTTTTGGGTTAAGTTTGCCAGGAATAGGATTCCGTTTATTATCCTTCAGAATACGTGGATTACACAGAATCATGTATTGGATTTGATGTGGCAAAAACCGGGAGGCGGAGTATGTTTCCTATCCCCTGTTTGGCCAACCAAAACCACAAAATCTTTTCTCACAAATCAACCGCCACCACTCTCTTATCTCATTTCTCTCTCTTCTCTTGGGCCACAATTTTATATTTTTATCAAATTTCTTTAACAAAAAATATCTTAATCGTCAAAGCTCAAAATTATTCGATGAATATGATATGATGCACTGATGTGTGTATATTTGTTTTTATGGAAAATGTTTTTAGAATTTTCAATTCTTTTTAAATGTAAATTTAATGTTTTTCTTTTCTTTTCCTTTCTTTTTCTTTTTCTTTTCCATGGACTATAAACGCCTCCAGAAGAATTCCCCTCCTCTTTCACCCGTATGTCTCTCCAACTTGTGGGCTGAGACTTGAGAGTTCCTCAGTTGATTTCACATTGGAACTCCCCCATTGCCGTTCTTCTGATATTGTCATTCTTTTCTTTTCCTCATACTTTCCTTCACTTTCCCACTACCCAAACATGGACCTTTCCACAAAACTCCACCGCTTAGACCTTCACTCATCATTCTTCCCTTCTCTACGACCCTCTTTTACGAGGAGCTCCTCCTCATTTGTCTCTCCCAAAACCCTCAAGTTTAGACCCACTAGAATAACTGCCCAAGTCTCCACTCTCAGTGTTGAAACCTCCGTCGAAGACCCTCAAAACGACTTCGAATCGTTGTTTTCATCCGACACGGTCCAAGAGATTGATCGAAAGCGTGGCAACAAGCAATCCAACGCCGGTTCTTCGGGCATTTCCTCCGGTGTAAAGCTCGAGAACATTAGCAAGAGCTATAAAGGAGTGACGGTTTTAAAAGATGTGAGCTGGGAAGTGAAAAAAGGCGAGAAAGTTGGATTGGTTGGAGTAAACGGAGCAGGGAAAACGACCCAAATGCGAATTATAACGGGGCTAGAAGAACCCGATTCGGGAAACGTAATAAAGGCTAAGCCCCGCATGAAAGTTGCGTTCTTGAACCAAGAATTTGAGGTTTCAATGAGTAGGACGGTGAGGGAGGAGTTCATGAGTGCCTTTAAAGAGGAAATGGAGATCTCTGAGAGGTTAGACAGGGTTCAAAAGGCGATAGAAGGGGCGACCGAGGATTTGGAGTTGATGGGAAGGCTTTTGGATGAGTTTGATTTGTTGCAAAGAAGAGCTCAGGCTGTAAATTTGGATGAGGTTGATGCCAAGGTTAGCAAGTTGATGCCGGAGCTCGGGTTTTCGCCTGAGGATTCGGATAGGTTGGTTGCCAGTTTTAGTAGCGGCTGGCAGATGAGGATGTCACTTGGAAAGATTTTGCTGCAGGTAAAGTTGTTAACTTGATATCATGATAGTTGCCTAATTTAACGAAAGGCTTCTATTTTACTTTGTTAAATGAAGTAGGGGCAATTAATTTCTTGTGCCTTATTTATGTAAAGGTAAAGATGTATATGAATTCACTTCCAGAATTGCGTGGGAGGTTGGTAGCTAACCAATATGTTTTATTAATGTGTATATACATATTAACTGTAGTGTTTTTTTGCATAAATGATAGCTGTGATTGGATGTAGTCTGCAAATTTCGACTATTAGCAGTAGCAGGCTAGCTTGTTAGATATCTTTTGATGACGTGGGGGTTGTCAATTCGTGGTTCATGTGTATGATATGTAGTAGAGGATATTGGTATTACTATTTCTAGTTGTTTTGTTAATATAGATGTAAATTTGCAGGAGCCTGATTTATTGCTTTTGGATGAGCCTACAAATCACCTTGACCTTGATACAATTGAGTGGCTTGAAGGATATCTGAACAAGCAAGATGTTCCAATGGTCATTATATCTCACGATAGAGCTTTTCTAGATCAGCTATGTACAAAGATTGTGGAGACTGATATGGGTGTTTCCAGAACATTTGAGGGTAATTATTCTCAGTACGTTGAGGCGAAGGCAGCATGGGTTGAAACTCAGTATGCTGCGTGGGAGAAGCAACAGAAGGAAATTGAGCAGACAAAAGACTTGATAAGCCGATTAGGTGCTGGGGCAAATTCTGGTCGTGCTTCTTCTGCTGAAAAGGTATGATTGTCGAGGAACACAACCTGTCTGCTTTGGTCATTGTTGTGTGTAGATGTTTAGTTTTCTGCCATCATAACATTATCTGGTAAATATGCATCTATCAATGATGAAATGAAATTATTCCCAGATTGCCAACTTTCTTGACTGACCTTTCAAATGAGTGCCCGAGTTTCATCAGATCTTACTGTATACAATTGATTATTTTACCCTGTACAATTAAATCCATACAGAAGTGAGTTACCTTGAACTCTGGAACGCTGAATGTAAAAAGCCATGTATATTGAAAGTGATCATTGGGGATACTTTCTGTATTCATCCAGAATTCTGGGTTAATTACGATTGGCTAGGAAGTTTTGTTGAATTCAGTTGGTAGTTGTATATCATTCACCTAAGGTTGTTCATTATCTTGTGCGCAAGAATTTCTTCTGTCCTCATCAAGTTTTACAATCACTGGTATCAGATCAAGTAGTTTTCTATTCTGTACCGCAAATGATGCACAGGATGGCATGAGGATGAAACCTGTGCACTTTTCTTGACATAATGAGCAGATAGTTAATTTGCATAAACAGTATCACCTATGAATAGTGGCATGCTACTTGGTTCTCTTTTCTTGTCTTTCTTCTACTTTTTCCATTTTATTTTTATTTCACACAAGACATTCTGTCCTAAGTTAGCCTCATGATCGTTTTGCATTCCTAAAACTAGTTCTCAGTAATGCCGTTGAAAATTTGTTTGGAGACTATGTTTGAAGACTAAGGTTGCTGCTGCTTGAAATTTTTGTCGTGTTTTTCTTTTTTGATTTTGATGTTGTTTGCCACTTGATAGTAATGAGATTTAGACTCTAAACCTTTTTCTGGCTACTTAATGTCTTCTTATCCTTCTGCGTGGTAATAACAGAAGCTGGAGAAACTTCAAGAAGAGGATCAAATAGAGAAGCCATTTCAACGGAAACAAATGAAGATCAGGTTCCCTGAGCGTGGGAGAAGTGGCAGATCTGTTGTTACTATTGAGAATCTGGAATTTGGTTATGAGGATGAGGTGAGTTGAAATGTTTGATTGTGTTAGGAGGATGGTTTAGATTTTTTTTTCCCACTCTGTTTTACAAACGTTTGGTTTCTGTGCCAGATGCTGTTTAACAAGGCAAACCTTTCAATTGAAAGAGGAGAGAAAATTGCCATTATTGGTCCAAATGGTTGTGGAAAGAGTACTTTGCTGAAACTGATAATGGGTTTAGAGAAACCAAGTGGTGGTGAAATGCTCCTTGGGGAGCATAATGTTCTTCCAAATTATTTTGAGCAGAATCAGGTATCTGTCCTCTGAGAATTCGTTATTTATAGCTGAGATGATTATGATCTTCCTGCTAGTTCCCGAGCTTCTCTTTTGAGCTAAGAAAGTACAAAGCACTAAATTCAGTTAACATTCTTTCAGGCCGAGGCTCTTGATTTGGATAAAACAGTGCTTCAGACAGTGGAAGAAGTCGCAGAGGACTGGAGAATTGATGATATTAAGGGTCTCCTTGGTCGTTGCAACTTCAAAGCTGATATGCTTGACAGGAAGGTTTCCCTTTTGAGTGGTGGTGAGAAGGTAATTACACTGCATAGAACTTTTTTGTCGAATGCTTTATATATATATATATTATGAATTCATTAAAGTTAAAAAAAGCCTTTGTTTTATGGTTTGAATCTATTTCATTTATTGCTCCTATACAATTTGGCAAATTATAGGTACTTAACCAGAGGTTGTTGGTTGCTTGAGGGTATATTGAATTCAAATGTTGACCATCATACATACTGATGAATTTTGATACAAGACTAACCTATTATGGTTCTCTTTAATGTATCAGGATCCGCATTCTTGTTCTTCTTGAGCCTACTCCCCCCTCCCCCAATGTTTTGTGAATTTAAAGCCTCTTGCATATTGTTTGTCATGTCTTAGCTGATTGTGTGTCAAAGGCATGGATTTGAATGGTGTGTTTTTCTGTTACATTCAGGCACGTCTCGCTTTTTGCAAATTCATGGTAAAACCATCAACCCTACTAGTTTTGGATGAACCAACTAATCATCTGGATATACCCTCAAAAGAGATGCTAGAGGTTTGGCTTTCTCTTTACTTTATCTATCCTTTGTCTTCTTTTTTTTTTTTTTCCCTCTCTCTGTTGATATTGTAGCATTTAAATTTATCACTCATTTATTCTGCAATCTTTCAATTGTATCAGGAGGCAATAAGAGAGTACAGTGGCACTGTCATTACAGTTTCTCATGACCGATACTTCATTCGGCAAATAGTGAACAGAGTAGTGGAAGTAAAAGACGGCCATTTGCAGGACTATGCAGGCGACTATAATGTATGGTTTTCTTGTTTAAAAGACTGGAAGTATTACTTTTTGAGGTCATTCAGCTACATGTTTGCTATTTTTGGGTAATTACCTGAAATATGTAGTTCAATAAGTTGTTTATTCACCGATTAACGATGGGTACAAATTCCAAATGGACAGTATTACCTGGAGAAGAACCTAGAGGCAAGAGAGAAGGAACTTGAACGTGAGGCGGAGCTTGAAGAGAAAGCTCCCAAAGTGAAAGCCAAATCAAAGATGTCAAAGGTAAGCAAATAGCAATAACCCTGTGATTCCAAGCTTTTGTAGGTGTACATAATAACATCAACCCCGCTCTGGTTTGAACAGGCGGAGAAGGAAGCTCAAAAGAAACAAAAAAGGCAGGCATTTCAAGCAGCTAAACAAAAGTCGAAAGGGCTGAAGAATTCCAAGAGATGGAACTGAATCTATACCCCATTGATTAAAGATGACCCATACAGTGTAAAGTGCCTAGGAATTGAGTGACCACCACCACCACCACCTGTATATAATCTGGATAGAAATATAGTTTTCTGAGGGTTGAAGCTTCATTATTCGCAGCGGTTTGCAATCCTTTTATTATTAGCTGAAGGTGGTTTGCAATTATTAAATGTAATGCACGTTGAACTAAATTGGTGGCAAGTAAAGGATGTTCCAGATTCATGCCCAAATCTAACGTTAAAAACTTGAAATGATAGTCCTTTCTGCCTAGCTTTCTAAATTTCTTGATGGTTCAAAACAAATTCCTTACGATAATGAAACAGATACATCTTTAGCCTTGTTTTTTCCATATAAAATTATGGCAAATGTGAATGGCTTAGGCATGCTAAATCATTCCTAGTATCCTCTGCTATAATTATTAAAATGTCAATTTATAATTTCTCACGTCAAATACAAAATATTATGGTTCGACTACGAAAAAATTTGAATGTCTGAGAAGATAACTTCCAGTTTTAAATTAAATTCAATGGAAGACAATAAAAAAATTACTTTTAAAAGTTGTAAGAAAATGTTACAATCCGTTGACACAAATATAAAACAATGTTAATGCTTTTCCATATAACTTTTTAACTTTTGCCCGTAGTAATTTTACATATCAATGCAAGTTGTTCTTTGAATTGTTAAAAGGAAGAAAAACGTCAAGTTGTTCTTTGAATTTTACATATCTGATGCTCTGCCGGCACTGCACTTGTCGACTCTATACATGAGCTGTTGTTGCGTAACTGGACAACGACAGCCATCACATTCATCGGAAACTTAATGCTGTTGCAGATTGGCAAGCTTTCTTAGGCCGTGGTGCTCCAATCGGGGAAGTAGTGTTCTTTGATCCTCCTGCTGACTTGCATGCCTTGGTGCATAAAGAGCAAAATTTCCCTAGGTAGATGGTTTATATATATATATACACGTTCATGCAGACGTTGACTGTTAAACATATATATTTATATAATGTTTTTTTTATAAATCATAATTTTAATTTTAATCCTACTTAGAGAGGAGGGGAAGGGGAATTATATGGAAAGGAAATGAATGTTCTTAGTGGGTCTAAAACCTATGACTTAAGGAAATACGAAGGAATAAAGATGAACAGTTTGGCCAAGAGGCCAAATGTATTTGCTCAATATTTATATGATTTTTTTAATAATATTTATATGATATTTGAAATTGCATAATTTGAGTCGATCATATAAAATAAAGAAAAAAATATTCCTTTGTAGATTATGCAAGCTATTGTTAATCTTAGTTCCCAAACCATGTATATATTTATAAATATCTATATAGTATATTTACACATATAAATAGCTGTAATTTCAGAAGGGGGAGCAACATGAATACCTGCTCATGTCCTTAATTTTCTACCTTCAAAACTTTAATAATTTCTCAAGTGATAATCATGTAAGTTAGTGACTGCACTTTATTATTTTAGTTGTATTTAAGATTTTTTTAACAAAATAATAAAAATAATGTGTTTGACAAAGTTTGATCATGTCTCTATAATTTATTAATAAAATATTAAACTAATTATTCAAAGTAATGATATATACTATATGAGCCAAATTTTAAGTTTTCGCTCAAAATCCAAAATATCCAAAATGACTCTGATATAAATGGCAATAAAAGGAATGAATCACACTAAAATCTCCTAAAACACCAAAATTTGAGAATTTCACGTCGCAATCATATGTTATTATGCTAATAGTTTCTAAAAGGTTGGCTGGCTGTAAGATCTATTATACGTGGATAAAATTACTAAAAAATGGTTTCCAACGTTTTTCACCACCATTTTTTATAAAAGAAATCTCATATCTTTTTTAGGAGTCCCTATTTATGCTCAAACACTAAAAAAATTAAACCTTAAATCTTAACCCTACTCTTTAAATCTTAAAACATAAACCCTAAAAATAAACAAATATCATAATCCTTAACTCTAACCCTAAACACTAATTCTAAACCGTAAATCTATTTTTTAGTGTAGGAGCATAAATAAAGACACCAAAAAGGTAAGAGATTTATATTCTTTAAACACATGGGGGAAATTATATCATGAACTCTTCTTACTACATCAGTCATGGTCTCAACTAATATAAACCACCCACTTCAGCATTTTTATCAATGTCATCAACACACAAAAAGGGTAAAAAAACTATTTTTTAAAATATGATGCGGAAAAGTATGAGTAAAGAACCACTTGTTAAAAATGATATGAAAAAAAGTGAACCGGGTGATTTTTATTAGTTGAGACCAAAATAATAGGAAAAATTATATATTAGTACCCAACAATGCTCGCATTATTGTTCTGGTACCCAACTATTATTTTTAGCAAAAATGGTACCTAACATTACGTTTTTATGCTATTTTGGTACCCCGACCGTTAAAAACTAACGGAGATGATGACGTAGATTGGTATAATCACAGTTTTAGTCCAAAATACTATATATATGATCAATTTAGTCCGAACTCCATCAATTTAACACATCATCTTAATTTTGGGGGTAAAATTTCAAATTACGTTCGAATGGAAGAAGAAAAATGAGGAATTTACGATTTTAATCCAAAAATTAAAATAATGTTTAAATTGATAGAATTTTAGACTAAATTGATAGACTATATAAGTTTTTGGACTAAAACTGTCAAACCACGTCACTATTTTCGTTAATTTTTAATGGTCGGATACCAAAACAGAATAAAAATGTAACGTTATGTATTATTTTATTAAAATTAATAGTTGAGATACTAAAACAGTAATGAGAGCATAGTTGGAATACTAAATATGTAGTTTTCCCTAAATAATATGAAGAGGAGGGTTCATATATAATGTTTCCGTTTACATTGATTTAAGTAATGGTTAAGTGACGTTATTTTTTTTTCTTTCGAAAGTCTCATTGTTTCAATTTTTTCTTTAAGACACGCACATGCGCACACACTTGCTTTTTAAGAAACACGTGACCTTTTAAAAAAGTTTCAAGACCTTTTAAAAATAGTTGCGTATAACTGAATATAATATTAGCTGTGTATATCGGTGTATAATATTTATTGTAGACTCGTCCATTTTTAATAGTCTTGTATTTATCGTGATTGGGATTATTGTATAAATTTTGAGTGAGTAATAGTAATACTAGGGGTGGGCATTTGATCAAGTCGAGTCAAAATTTATTAAGTTAATCTAGTTGAAGAGATATGTTATAATTCATACTTTATTTGAAATTTCTTCGAGTCTAGTTGAGTTGTTTGAGTTTCTGTTCAAATTTAATTCTAAATATTTATAATTTTATGATACTAATTAGATCCAATTTAAACGATTTTCTATAACCATATAAATATATACATATATTTCTTATTCTTTCACATGATATATATATGAGATATGATCCATTTACATAGTGTAATAATTTTTAAGTTTTACACGTTTTGTGGGTCATTGAATTGAATGACTAAGATTAACAATAGGATATTTGAAGATTATCACTTGAAAAAAATGAGTTAATCTCATCCATCCATTTAACCCATTCAACGATCCAAAAAATGTGTAAAACTCATAGTTTTACATTGTATATATATATAGAATTGAGAGACTTAACTCAAACTTGAAAATTGATCTACTAATTATTAAAAATTTTGACTTATTCGAATTTTCACTTTATAATTCAAACCTTATTTGAATTTTGTTGGGTCGAATCAAATTGATGAAGTTACAAATCAAATCAATACGAGTTGAATATTTTCACATCAATTCGAATTGAATAATTTAATTTTTTTGAGTCGAATCGAGTTTTGTACCACCATAATTACTGCTACTCGTGTCCAAAATTCGGACAATATCCATCCCACTTGACCAGTCCAAACAAAACCATCGAGTTGGGTACCTACTCGGCGTTTAACAACCAAAACGGCAAACTTATTCATCTCACGCCCAATATATTTTATAAAGCTTCATTCATAACAAATCCACGGATGATTTTCTTAAAAAAAAGAAACATATATGAGATACTAAAAAAGAAGGAAAAAGTAGTTGTGATAATTAACAGATATATTACAATTATAACAAGGACAATTGATAGTTAATCCACTAGCTTGGCCCATTCCGGATTCTAAAGTGGGATATATCATGTGTGTTTGTGGGCAATTTTTTCATGTAGTAGGAGAAGCTTGCAAGTTCCAAGCATTGGGGGGCCATGAGGGGCATTTGATTAAAGTAAAGCATGGAATTGGAAGGGTTCTCATGGTTGTGAACACCTTCATATGTAGTTATCACATAACTTTTGTCATTTATGTCCCTTTCTATCCTCTTCTTCACTTGACATCTCCTATTTGAGCATTTATAATAATTCCTGCATGCATTCCACATCATCATCAACCAACACAACAATACATACGCATAACACCAAATACGTAGTTGACATCATCATCAATCAATAAAACGATCAGAGACATACAAACATATATCTAACGGAACTTGGGTTAAACATTAGGAGGAACAATAATCTTTTAAGTCTTTAAATCTAAAAATTAGAAGGGACAAATGTCTTATTTGAATATGATTAACTAAAAAGAACCTAAACCGCTATTATACCAAAAATTTTGGGAGGGGCAACATCTTCTCCCAACCAATACATTGTTTCGTCCCTCTCCACTTTTTATCTCATAAACCCTAAGGTATATGCTTGTATCGTCTAATTAAAAAAAAAAGAATGAGATCTACTAATTGATCGAATAATAAAAATACTTATGATATCTCATCTTGTATGGAGTTCAAATCTTAATATTTACTTTTAAAATATAAATATCTCTCCACTTAATAAGAAAATAAAAAGAATAATAGTATTTAACGTTGAAGAGCCAAATAAAAGCAATGCCTCCATGATAGGCTAATTAATGATAATGAACATCTATATAAACTAGTGTTAATATATGCTAAATCTACTACCCTATATATACTTTTTATATTTGAAGATATTATGTATAATAATTATTTAAAAATTATCCGAAATATGTTGGCCTGAATAAAAGTAATAGAGATGACTCATATTTGATAAGTGAGTGAAGGGGATCAGTCTATCACGTGCGTCGAACACCGCTGAATACTATTAAATTAATTAATAAAGATTAAAAATTTTAAGGACTCAACATATAATTAATAATTATTTAAAATAAAATTTCAATTAAATTATTTATATATATATATATATTCTATTTTTTAATTTTTATTTTCAAATAATCGAATCAAATTCTAATCCCTAAATTAAAAAACCCTAAATCTAAGAGCTGTAAATTGAACCCTAATGATATTTCTTATAATTGACTAAGAAATATCATTTTCCAGCGAGATTAAGATAGCAGGCAATGATTGAGCATGTTTTCCCACTAGCTCGGTTGATAATACAAGGGCACCAATATAAAAGTTGGAATGGCGGCGACGGAGGATACATTTACAGCTCGTAGATTTTCCGACGAGATTAAGATACCAGACAAAATTGATTAGGGTTCAAATATGATTAGGGTTTAATTTATAGCTCTTAGATTTACGGTTTTTTAATTTAAAGGTTATTTGAAAATAAAAATTAAAAAATAGAATATATGTAAAAAATAATTTAATTAAAATTTTATTTTAAATCATTATTAATTGTATGTCGAATCATTGATATTTTTAATCTTTATTAATTAATTTAATAATATTCAGTATTAATGATATTCAACAGTGTTCAACGTCCGTTATAGAATTGCCCTAAGTGATAGACCTATTTAAACGTTTGTAATAGCTTCATTATTTTAATGCGTAACTTAATGGACTAATTGATAGGTATTGCAACTTTTAAATAGGAAACTATTCAACCCCGTTGTCTAATCAAATTCAAATCTAAAAATCTAGATATGCATTTTTTAAAAAAGTTTTTAGTTTGTATATTTTAATTTTTCTAATTATTATATCAAATCAAATACGACGAGATTTGAGAAGTAGTAATTGGTTATAAGTTATTTGGTTATATAAAAATACATGTGAATCACAGAAGGAATAATTTAATAAATAATTGCATTTATAAATAATAAAAGAGTTATTCGAATAGAAGATTACACGAGGGCGGTTTCTTTCTCTGCAGGCGCACGTTAGCAGGCCTAACGGCCTCTGAGGAACCCTTCATTTCTTCTTCTTTCTTGTGGTTTTCGAGTGTTTCTTGGTGCTTTTTTGTGGTTTTCGAGTGGTTTTTACATTGAATTAAGCTGTTTGTATGGCAGCAGTGGATTGGAGGAAGTATTTTTATAAGGGGTGGGGAGGAGCAAACCCTGGATTTTTTTCCGCCCGCGTCTTGTGAGGGTTCGTTCACGATTGATCCGCCAAATGAGGTCTTTAATGAGGGGTTCTCGGATTGGAGATATTCTTTGGTGGGGCAGTTCGTTGGAGCTGCTCCCAATTTCGTTGCTCTGAAGAAAATTGTGGATTCGCTTTGGGGGAAGAACTCTCTGGCTAAGGTGAGTTTGGCTGGGCCAAATTTGTATGTTTTTTCGTTTAACAATGGTACGGCAAGGGATTGGGTCCTTGAGAATGGTCCTTGGCACATTCAGCACAGGCCGTTAGTACTTAGGAAATGGGAACCTAATCTACAGAAATTAGAATTTGATTTAGTTCGTATGCCAGTCTGGGTTCAGCTGTTTAATGTTCCTCTAGAATTATATTCTAGGAAGGGTTTGAGTTACATTGCTAGTGGTTTAGGTTTGCCTCTCTATATGGATTCGATCACTGCTTCTAGGGAACGCCTTGAGTTTGCGAAAGTATGTGTTGAAGTGGCTGCTGGGGTTCGATTACCTCGTGTTATTCCTGTGAAAATGAAAGACAATTCTATTGTGTCAGTTAGGGTCAAGATTCCATGGATGCCTGCTAGTTGTTCTCACTGTAAACTGTTTGGTCACACGGATAAACTATGTAATGAAGTGACTGATGCATCTGAGCTAACAGCATGGAGAGTCAAGTCTGTTGGTAACTCACAGGGTCAAAATGTTGGGGGTGAGTAGTACAAATATTGAGCTAGGGTGTGCTAAATTAGCATTCTCTGAGGCCATTGGTGCTACTGGCTATTCTAGTGTTGCTAATGTTGAGCTAGGTGTAGTTGTTGAGGCCATTAGTCCTGCTGTTGACAGTGCTAATGTTGAGCTAGCAACTGCATCTGAGGCCATTAGTGATGCTGCTCTTGTCACTAATGTTGAGCTAGCTAAGGCTGAGGCCATTAGTGTAGGAGTGGTTAGTACTGCTGTAAATGATGGGGTGAGGTTTGATATACCCACTGAAAGAGACCCAGTTGTTGACTCTGTTGTTGAGGATTTTCTTCCTGCAAAGTCCTGTGCTGCCTAAGAGAGGGAGGGGCAAAAGTGGTAAGGGGAAGCCTAAGGTTGTCTTTGTTAATTCAAAAAATAAATTTGAGTGCTTGAGTGGTGAAAGCTCTGATATTCCTGAGCATAGGAAGCCTCGTATAGCTTCTCTTGGAGTTGCTTCGCTTCTGCAGGATATGAAGGCTAAGAAAGTTGAAAAAATCAAGTATAAAGTGCCAGAGGCTATTGTTTCAGGGGATGGTGCTTCTTCTGTTTCTCAATGAGTGTTGCTTTTTGGAATGTAAGAGGGTTTAATCACCCTCAAAAACAAAGAAAAGTGTTTCAGCGTATGGCGAAACTAAAGATTGATGTCTTGTGCTTACTTGAGACCAGGGTTAGAGAACTCAAATTCTCAGAAGTTTTTTCCTCTTATGCTGCCTCTTGGACCTGTTTTCACAATTATGATTCTATTGAGTTAAGGAAGATTTGGGTATTGTGTAAGAAAGAATTGCAGTTTACTCTGAAATTTTATGGATCGCAAGTTGTTACTATTCAGGGGATGCTAGATGGTAAAATGGTGGTTCTCACAGCTGTATATGGAAGTAATGACTGTGCCACTCGAAGGGGGTTGTGGCAGTAGCTTAGGCATGTTGAATCATTAGTTGGATCTCTTCCCTGGATTGTGGGGGGAGATTTTAATGTGATTGCAGATGCTAGTGAGGGGTCAGATTTTGATACTGTTGGGCCTCGTGTTTTTATTGATATGAATGATTTTTAGTGCTGTTTGAGTGATGTAGGGCTGTGTGATCACCTTTTCTCAGGGCCCCTCTTTACTTGGTCGAATAAGCAGGAGGATAATTTCCTTGCTTAGAAGCTTGATAGAATTTTGGTCAATTCTCATTGGCATGTTGCTGTGCCTGGTTCTTTTGTTGAGTTTCTTGCGCCAGGAGTTTCTGACCATAGTCCAGGGGCGGTTCGGATGCATGTTGAGGCTCCTGTGCACAAGCTGAAACCTTTTAAGTTTTTTTAATTTTTGGGCTTCTCATCCTGATTTTGACAAAATTGTTGCTGAATCTTGGTCTGTTCATGCTGCTGGTAATCCTCTTGAGATCCTTTTTGCTAAGTTGAAGAGGCTTAAGCCTGCATTGAAGGCTCTAAATCAATCTCACTATGTTGATATCTCTAAACGTGTAGAAGAAAAAATGTGTCAACTTGAAAATTTTCAGGTCTCAAATTTGGGTTTGCCAGTGGATAGAGAAGCAGTTGCTGTTGAGAAGCAAGTGCAGCTTGAATTATGGGATCTGGAGCAAACTGAGTCACAGTTTTATAAACAGAAAGCCAAAATTGATTGGTAGTGTGAGGTTGACCATGGTACTAAGTTTTTTCATTCTGCTGTTGCTGAAAAAAAGAAGCAAAATACTATTAATTTTTTGTTGGATGATATGGGCAATAGAATTTAAACTTTTGAGGGTATGTTTGAGGAGCTTATACGATTCTTCACTAGGCAAATTGGTACTGTTGACTCAGGGGTAGGTTGTTGGAGTGTAACTGACTTGAAAAATATTCTTCAAGCTTTTATTACAGCAGAGGCATATGACTCTTTAATCAGGGAAGTGTCAAATGAGGAAATCAGAGATGCTATCTTCCAACAGGGTAAGGACAAGGCCCCTGGTCCTGATGGCTACACAGCTTGGTTCTTTATGAGGGCCTGGAGTATTGTGGGAATTGATTTCATTACAGCTGTGAGGTATTTTTTTGCAACGTCCACTCTTTTGCCTACTTTTAATGCAACTGCTGTTAGTTTGGTTCCTAAAATTCCAAATACTAGTCAGGCTAAGGATTTTATGCCTATTTCGTGTTGTTCTGTTTTCTATAAGACTATTACAAAGATTTTGGTTGAAAGGTTGAATGTTTTTCTGCTATTTTGATTACTAAGAATCAATCAGCTTTTATTAAAGGTTGAAGCATTACTGATAACACATTGCTAGCTCAGGAGTTAGTTAGGGGATATGGAAGGAAAGGGATATCTCCTAGGTGTGCTCTAAAGGTTGATTTGCAAAAAGCTTTTGACTCTCTTAGTTGGAGTTTTCTTGCTAAGCTGTTGGAAGCTATTGGCCTGCCAGGCAGATTTAGGGAATGGATTGAGGCTTGTTATACTGGAAGTAGATTTTCCACTATCTTGAATGGGAGCTTGGTAGGTTTTTTAGGGGTAAGAGGGGGATAAGGCAGGGAGATCCTCTTTCCCCTTATTTGTTCTAGCGATAAATATGCTTTCTCGGCTTCTTGATATTGCTGCTACAAATGGCATATTTCAATTCCATCCTAAGTGCAAGAAAATACTGCTCACTCATTTAAGTTTTGCTGATGACTTGCTCATCTTTTGTAAGGGTAAGTTGGACTCTTTGTTAGGAGTTCAATGTGTTCTGGAAACCTTCTATGAACTTTTAGGTCTGAAGTTAAATGTTGCAAAATCTGAGCTTTTTGTTGCAGGGGTTGCGCACGAGCAACAAATTTTGATAGGATCAGCTACTGGTTTTAAGATTGGTATTTTGCATGTGAGATATTTGGGCATACCTTTAGTAACTAGGAGGTTGAATGAGGACTGTGTCGCTTTAATTGAAAAGGTCAAATCACGTTTGGGAAAATGGTCTAGTAAGCTTCTCAATTATGCGGGTAGGTTGCAATTGAATAATGCTATTGTTTTTAGCATTGTAAATTTTTGGTGCAGACAAGTTATTCTTCCTAAGGGAGTTCTTAATAGAATTGAGCAGCTTTGTATGATGTTTTTCTGGAAAGGGAAGGATGAATCAGCTGTTGGGGCTCATGTTGGATGGAAGGTTATTTGCTGTCCTAAGAATGAGAGGGGGTCTTGGGGTTAAGGATTTGTGTACATGGAACAAGGCTTGCATTGTTCAGTTGACTAAGAATTTGTTAGCTTCTGAAGGTTCCTTGTGGGTAGCCTGGATCAGGGCCTATGTATTTAAAGGGAAGGATCTTTGGTCGGTGGAGACTAGTATGCAGTTTAGCTGGTGTGTTAGGAGGATGCTTAAGCTACGACCTATGGTGCAGAGCTCTGGTTCCTCTGGTTTGCGGGATATTTGGAATGATGTTCGTGAAGTCAAGCCTAAAGTTGCTTGGCATAAGATTGTGTGGTTTGGTATGCGTGTGCCAAAGCATTCCATTATCACTTGGATGGCTATTTTAGACCGTTTGCCTACAATGGATAGGTTGCAACGTATGTGATTAAGTGTGGAAAATCGATGCTTTCTGTGCGGCAGTGATCTGGAATCTGGAAACCATTTGTTTGCAGATTGCTCTTTTTCGAGGCAAGTCTGGAATGTTTGTTCTGGGTTTTTGTGGTTTAAGGAGAACGATGCTGGACTGGGATGACGAATTGTTATGGCTCAGTCAACACTTAAAGGGTAAGTCTTTGATTATGTATATCCTTAAGCTTGCTTGGTGCTCATTTGTATATCACATATGGGAGGAGAGGAATTATAGGAAATTTAGGAATTCTTTTCAGGATTGTAATTGTTTGATAGATTGTATTAGAAATACTGTGAGGATACGGGTGCAAGGGAGAAGCATTCTAATGGACAATGTAAATAGTGATATCTGTGCAGCTTGGGGGATAGCTGTGTAAGTGCTTGTATAGGTGCTGGTTTGTAATCTTTTCTTGTCTTGGATAATAAAACTCAACAACTTATCCAAAAAAAATAATAATAAAAGAGTTAACATGTTGACTCAGTGTAATCACTCATTTTTGTCCGGGTTTTAATATTTTTAGTATTGTTGTAATAGTAATATTTTTAATATAAAATTAATAAAAAAAGAAAAATAATAAAAAAAGAAAATTATGTGGTTTTTGGGTGGTCCACGTCACTCCTTTCAACCACCCAATTGCCTATATAAAGGCATGGGGGTGGGGGAAAAAATGGAGGCAATCGGCCATGGCAAGGCCAAATAAGGGGGCATTAAGCTCCCGGCTAGCCAAAGACTGGGGTAGTACCCTCGGTTCGATCGGGGTCTTATTTTAGGTCCGATCTAGTTAATATTTTTGGAGAGGTCGCGGTAGATTTCGGTGGGGTTCAATCGGGGTTCGTTATTCGAGCTCATAGTTAGGTATATTTTCTTCCCTTTTTATTTGTATTGTAATTTTTAATTTAATGAAGTATTAGTTAATTTAAAATTGTATGCTTATTTTTTAGTTTGTATGTTTTAAATTTATGTTTTAGATTAGTATTTTATTTATGTTAGATTAGTTTTTTATTTATGTGTTAGATTAATATTTATGAATGTTTTAGATTAGTATCTTATTTATGTTAGATTAGTTTTTTTACTTATGTGTTAGATTAATATTTATAAATGTTAGATTAATATTTATAAATGTTTTAGATTAGTATTTTATTTATATTAGATTAGTTTTTTATTTATGTGTTATATTAATATTTATCAATGTTAGCATTTTATTTATGTTAGATTTGTTTTTATTTATGAGTTAGATTAATATTTATGTATGTATGTTTTAGATTAATATTTTATTTATGTTAGATTGGTATTTTATTATGTTAATATTTATTTGTATTTTATTGTATTTAAATTATTTGCCATATTTTATATTTTGCTCACTATGATTGCATATCGAGATATATAAATTGTCAATGTGGTGCCCTTTTATTTGAGCGTAAACGAGGCCAGTATTAGGCGTAGTGATAGTGGTTGGGCGTTTACTCTCGGATAAAGGGGCCTTTAAAATTTACTCGCACATATAACCAAATTTTAATGTAATCGTCACTTTAATCCGGAAAGTTTAATATTAATAAAGCGGTAATTATTAAAGTATCAATTTTGGGCGGTGTGGGGGTGCTAATTCTTCCCCATTCGTAACCGACTCTCGAACCCATTAATTTTAAATCTCTGGTTTTTTACGGTGTCCGGCCTACCTAAGTGGTCGGTGGCGACTCCATTTTTAAATAAAATACGGGTTTTCTAAAATCCCATGCGGAAGATAATATTTTCAAACAAAAAATAAAAAACATCTTTTTTTTAGCGAGAGGGACATCGCTACAGATGGCGACTCCGTTGGGGATATTTTTGTTTTTTCAAAAAATAAGAGAGTTGAGCTTTTTTTAAATAATTATCGCTTTACTAATATTGGAAATTCTGGATTAAAGTGACTATTAAAGTAATATTCGGTTATAATTGCGCGTTTATTTTAACGCATTTAAAATATGGCATATAAACCCGTTTTTTTAAGTGGGGGGAAAACGCTAATGCTTTCGTGGAGATATCGTTCTCCCGTATGGGCCTAGCAAGTACCTTCGGGGCTCGAGTACCTTATACTTTCGTGAGGATATCGTTCCTTCGTATGGGTATAAGCGAATGGGTCCCCCTGAATTGAACCCGGTTGAAAGGAGCCTATAATGGGTGATGACCGGGGGCCTTGCTACTCTTAGTAGAGGACAACAAGGACAATTCGGGTACCTCTTAGCACCAAAACTGCATATAGTGAGCCGTAGGAGCCAACCCCTTTAGAGCCATGTGAAACTCTGCCCGATTTGTGGTCACCCTATTTAGGCTCTGGTGCCTTATTTCTTGTTTATGTACAATTTTTTTATTATTACTCTATTTTTCATTTGTTTTATTTAATCGTTTTATTTGGTACTAACTCGTTTCATTTTATTCTCATCGCATTGATTTCACCTGCATCATTGCACAACATCATCACAATCTTAATTTTGCATTGCATCGATTTAGGACACATTTTGCATGCATTCATTTTCAGAATAATAAAACTAATCCTTAGGTTGCCCCATTAAATACAACGAAGATGGTCGATCTAGCACCTTCCAAAGCCTCTTACAAAAGTTTGGTCTTGGGGCATGTCCAAAAGCACCCCCACATCTTTTACAAACATTATGCCTCTAACAAGGCCTCAGTATGGGGGCATTCTTTGCCAAGGTCCAGCCTTCATTGTCGAGTCAAACTCTTGCATCTTTGACCACATGCAAAAAAATGCACCTAATCCAAAATAATAATAGTAACGAGCTGCCATGAACCAACACAATTTATAAACCCAACCTAGGGGGCAACAGAATCCACACTCAAAGTGTCAAATTCAAGAGCAATTTCAGACGATGACATAAGAATTAATAAAATGTTGGAGCATGCATCCAGATGACTGATCGAACCCAAGTTGAGGTTGGGGCACCGTCACATACCAAAAACCAAGATCCTGACGGGACCAGTGAGGAATCAGGGGCATCCCTTTGAGGATCGAAAAAAATCATGTCACATTCATGCATGTAGTTGCATTCATCTTGCATTAAACCATTTTTGCAAACGTCATACATCTATGTTCATGTTGCATACACCAAGTCACCATGCATTTAGGCATAAAATTCATGCATTTTTGCTTACAAAAAGGTTCAAAAAGAGACCGAACATCCTCACCGTGGGGCAAACAACACGACAGCCAACCTTAGTCTTAGAGGAGGCCAAACACAAAGAGGATGCTGAAACATCAATAAAAGGTAACAGTGACAAATTTTGTGAACATTTACTGATTAATGTTTTTTTTAGGTCATACCTCTCCGCCAGTAGAGCAGCAGAAGTAGCATTTTCCAAATCTTGCCATCGTCATTGTTGATAGGCCAACAATTTCCAGATTCTGCTTTACCGCTGATGGTGCAACAGTATAGACATCCTGAAGATCTCGTTTCTCCGTTGATGGTGCAACAGATCTGAACCTTTTCCCCAAGCAGATCGAATTTCTATTCAGGTCTTGTTTCTCTGCTGACGGTGCAACCAGACCTATTTTTTTCTCTCGAGTCTTACTTCTTTGTATAGTTTAAAAAAAAAGAAAATTATCAAAAAATAGAGTTGAAAAAACATTAGAAAAAAATAAAAAAAATCAAGAATCAAAATCGAAAAAATCAAAAATTGAAAAAAAATCAAAAATGAGAAAAATCAAAAGAAAATTTATCAACTTCCATTATCCGATCCGGTCCTCCGCTGATGGAGTGGCCGGGTCCAAGCTCTCGTCGTCCTCAAATCTTGCTCTCCGCTGATGGTGTAGCCGGTTCCAGGTCGTCATTGTCCAATCCGGTCCTCAGCTGATGGAGTGGCCGAGTCCAAGCTCCCGTCGTCCTCAGATCCTGCTCTCCGCTGATGGTGTAGCCGATTCCAGGTCATCATTGTCCAATCCAGTCCTCCGCTGATAGAGTGGCCGGGTCTAAGCTCCCGCAGTCCTCAGATCCTGCTCTCCGCTGATGGTGTAGCCGGTTCCAGGTCGTCATTGTCTAATCCAGTCCTCCGCTGATGGAGTGGCCGGGTCTAAGCTCCCGTCGCCCTCAGATCCTGCTCTCCGTTGATGGTGTAGCCAGTTCCAGGTCGTCATTGTCCAATCCAGTCCTCCGCTGATGGAGTGGCCAGGTCCAAGCTCCCGTCGTCCTCAGATCCTACTCTCCGCTGATAGTGTAGCCGGTTCTAGGTCGTCATTGTCCAATCCAGTCCTCCGCTGATGGAGTGGCCGGGTCTAAGCTCCCGTCGCCCTCAGATTCTACTTTCCATTGATGGTGTAGCCGGTTCCAGGTTATCATTGTCCAATCCAGTCCTCCGCTGATGGAGTGGTCGGGTCCAAGCTCCCGTCGTCCTCAGATCCTGCTCTCCGCTGATGGTGTAGCCGGTTCCAGGTCGTCATTGTCCAATCCAGTCCTCCGCTGATGGAGTGGCCGGGTCCAAGCTCCCGTCGTCCTCAAATCCTGCTCTCCGCTGATGGTGTAGCCGGTTTCAGGTTGTCATTGTCCAATCCAGTCCTCCGCTGATGGAGTGGCCGGGTCTAAGCTCCCGTCGCCCTCAGATCCTGCTCTCCGTTGATGGTGTAGCCGGTTCCAGGTTGTCATTGTCCAATCCAGTCCTCCGCTGATGGAGTGGTCGGGTCCAAGCTCCCGTCGTCTTCAAATCCTGCTCTCCGCTGATGGTGTAACTGGTTCCAGGTCGTCATTGTCCAATCCAGTCCTCCGCTAATGGAGTGGCCGGGTCCAAGCTCCCGTCATCCTCAGATCCTGCTCTCCGCTGATGGTGTAGCCGGTTCCAGGTCGTCATTGTCCAATCCAGTCATCCGCTGATGGAGTGGCCGGGTCTAAGTTCCCGTCGCCCTCAGATCCTGCTCTCCGTTGATGGTGTAGCCGGTTCCAGGTCGTCATTGTCCAATCCATTCCTCCGCTGATGGAGTGGCCGGGTCCAAGCTCCTGTTGCCCTCAGATCCTGCTCTCCGCTGATGGTGTAGCCGATTCCAGGTCGTCATTATCCGATCCAGTCCTCCGCTGATGGAGTGGCTAGGTCCGAGTTGCTGCTGTCCTACTTATCCGCTGATGGTGTAGTAGGGTTTCAGTTAATGTTTCTGTTTCTCCGATGATAGATCTAACTTTATTGATTTTTAAGTTTTCTTTATTAATGTTGTAGCTAGAAAACAAATCAGAAAAAAGAAAAAAGAAGAAAAATCAAAGAAAAATAGAAAAAAGAAAAAAAAAGAAAAAGAAAAAGAAAAAAGAAAAAAGAAAAAGGAAAAGAAAATGAAAAAAAAAACAAAAAATGAGCTTTCAACCAAATTCTGATCATGCCTCTTCGTTAGAGTCGTAGCTTGATCACAAAAAAGAACAACTATCCGATCCTGCCTCTTCGTCGGTGTTGTAGCTGGATCAACATTACTAACTTTAGACCATGCCTCTTCGTCGGAGTTGTAGCTTGGTCAAAATTCACCAACTTTCAAGTTTTATCAATGTTGTAAGAAAAAATCAAAAAAAAAGAGAGAAGAAAAAATATGGAAAAAGAAACAAAAACAGAGAAAAAAGAAACAAAAAAAAGAGATAGAAAAAAGAGAAAAATTATTAGTTTTCTGATCTTGCCTCTTCGTCAGAGTTGTAGCTGGATTAGACATCAGAACTTTCACCTATCGGTCTTGCCTCATCGTCAGTGTTGCAGCTGGATCGAATTTTGTAGACCCTGTCTCTTCGTCGGTGTTGCAGCTGGGTCGAACTCTCTTTAGGTATTAGCTTATTATCAATAATGTAGCAAGTGGAACTCGGTTTGGCTTCCCCAACAAACAACCCCCATTTTGAAGGCTTTGCTTCCCTAAAGTGACAAGGTAGATCAATCAAGACAAGAAATAAGACCTACGCCGAAGAGAAAGAAGATCTACCAAAGAAAGAAGACACGCGTCAAAAGGAGAGAAGTTCAGCCAGATAAGACAAAAATGAGTGCTTTTGATCTTTGCTTTGTTCTCGTTTCACAAGAATAAGCAAAGAGGGGCAACTGTAATCACTCATTTTTGTCCGGGTTTTAGTATTTTTAATATTGTTGTAATAGTAATATTTTTAATATAAAATTAATAAAAATTAATAAAAAATAATAAAAAAAGAAAATTATGTGGTTTTGGGTGGTCCACGTCACCCCTTTCAACCACCCAATTGCCTATATAAAGGCATGGGGTGGGGGGAAAAATGGAGGCAATCGGCCATGGCAAGGCCAAATAAGGGGGCATTAGCTCCCGACTAGCCAAGGACCGGGGTAGTGCCCTCAGTCCTAGTCGGTTCGATCGGGGTCCTATTTTAGGTCCGATCTAGTTAATATTTTTGGAGAGGTCGCGGTAGATCTCGGCGGGGTTCAGTCGAGGTTCGTTATTCGAGCTCCTAGTTAGGTATATTTTTTCCCTTTTTAATTGTATTGTAATTTTTAATTTAATGAAGTATTAGTTAATTTAAAATTGTATTCTTATTTTTTAGTTTGTATGTTTTAAATTTATGTTTTAGATTAGTATTTTATTTATGTTAGATTAGTTTTTTATTTATGTGTTAGATTAATATTTATGAATGTTTTAGATTAGTATTTTATTTATGTTAGATTAGTTTTTTTATTTATGTGTTAGATTAATATTTATGAATGTTTTAGATTAATATTTTATTTATATTAGATTAGTTTTTTATATATGTGTTATATTAATATTTATCAACGTTAGCATTTTATTTATGTTAAATTTGTTTTTATTTATGAGTTAGATTAATATTTATGTATATATGTTTTAGATTAATATTTTATTTATGTTAGATTGATATTTTATTATGTTAATATTTATTTGCATTTTATTGTATTTAAATTATTTGCCATATTTTATATTTTGCTCACTAAGATTGCATATCGAGATATATAAATTGTCAATGCGGTGCCCTTTTATTCGAGCGTAAACGGGGCCAGTATCAGGCGTAGTGATAATGGTTGGGCGTTTACTCTCGGATAAAGGGGCCTTTAAAATTTACTCGCACATATAACCAAATTTTAATGTAATCGTCACTTTAATCCAGAAAGTTTAATATTAATAAAGCGGTAATTATTAAAGTACCAATTTTGGGCGGTGTGGGGTGCTAATCCTTCCCCATCCGTAACCGACTCCCGAACCCATCAATTTTAAATCTCTGGTTTTTTACGGTGTCCGGCCTACCTAAGTGGCCGGTGGCGACTCAATTTTTAAATAAAATACGGGTTTTTTAAAATCCCACGCGGAAGATAATATTTTCAAACAAAAAATAAAAAAACATCTTTTTTTAGCGAGAGAGACATCGCTACACTCAGTTTTTTTAACTTAGCCACTCACTTAAAATTTTAAGTTGAACAATGTGCAAGAACACGATGACAAAACAACTAAATTAAATATTGTTCATCCGATTTTACTTTATTTGGATTTGAATTATGACGTTTGTATTGAAAATTTAAATATTGTTCTACTATAAAACAACAGCTAATTTAACAATTCAAATATTATTATTTTTAATTCAATGATAGTTTTAAAAATTGATAATGATGTTATAATATTTAAATGATTGAAAATGAAAAAAAAACAATTAATTGATTGATGATTCGTTAAAATAATTTAGAGAGATACGTATGGAGGTTTATAAATCACCTTATGCTATTTAAATTTTTATTTTTTCTAATTAATTAGAGAAGTATTACATTTTATATCAAGATTCGTACATATAAAAAATGAGACAATATGAACATCCTTAATTATTAGGCCAATTAGTGTAAAAAAACATTAATAAGAATATCTTTAAAAAAAATTAAGGGGAAAAACACAAATTTGTAATTGCAAAAAAGCATTATTTTGCTTCTATGTGGTCCAGCACTCGGGATTACGCATTTAAATTTTGATAAAAGCTGTCGAATGGTCTTTTCACAGCCACCCAATATCCCCACATCAGCCCACAGTGTATAGGGATGTAAAAATAGGTAATCAGATGAGTTTCAGGTCGGGTCCTGTTAGGTCGGGTCAAATTGAATACATGTCATTTCAGGTCGATTTAATATTTCGACACGATTCGGGTCGGGTGCGGGTCAGTTTCAGGTCGGGTTCATTTCAGGCCGGGTTCATTTCGGGTCGGGTTCATTTCCGTCGGGTTCATTTCGGGTCGGGGTCCGAATCAGTTAATTGACGGGTTAATTCGGGTTTCAAGTTCATTTCAGGCCGGGTCCATTTAAGGTCGAGTTCATTTCAAGTCGAGTTCACTTCAGGTCAGGTTAATTCGGGTTTCAAATTCGTATTAAGTTTGAGTTTGGTACAAATAAACGATAGATTTTGGGTAGGGTCATTTCAAGTGAATTATTTAACGCCTTTCACAAACACGAATCACATTAAAAATAAATATTATGCACTATAATGAACAAAAATATCATCATATTTAAAATATTGGAGTAAATTACAAAAATTAAAAATTAATAAGGGTCAATTTCAGTGAAAAATAAAATTTTAGGGACTAACGTGAACAAAAATATCATCATATTAAAAACATTGGACTAAATTACAAAAAGAAAAAGAATAGGGGCCAATTTGGAATAAAAATAAACTTTTAGGGACAATAATAAACAAAAATATCATCATATTAAAATCATTGGACTAAATAAAAAAAATGAATAGGGGTCAATTTGGAGTAAAATTTAAATTTTAGCTACTAGAATAAACAAAAATATTATTGGACTAAATTGCCAAAAATATAAATAAAAAATTAAATTGTAGGGACTAGAATAAACAAAAATATTATTCGACTATATTACCAAAAATAGGAATATATATGGGTTAATTTTGGCTAAAAATAAAGTTTTAGGGACTATAATGAACAAAAATATCATCATATTAAAAATATTAGACTATATTAGAAAATTTTAAAATAAATAGGGGTCAATTCGAATCCCTCAACCCCTAAATCTTACAATTACTAATAATTAAAGTGCAAAACGAATCCCTAAACTAATCTCATAACTCCTACCAAACATTCAACTTGATACATTTACCCCTAAACCCCAAACCCCTAAATCTTACAATCATTAATAATTAAAGTGCAAGCCTAATTCTCGAATCTCATAATTATTAAACTAATCTTATAACCCCAAACACCCAACTTGAAACATTTATTATACCCATAAACCCCAAACCTCAACCCCTAAATCTTACAATCACTAATAATTAAAGTACAAGCATAATCCCCTAATCCCTAAACTATTCCATAACCCCAAATACCCAACTTGACACATTTACCCTTAAACCCCAAACTTCAACACCTAAATCTTACAATCACTAATAATTAAAGTGCAAGGATAATCCCCTAATCTCTAAACCCCAAACCTCAACCCCTAAATCTTGCAATCACTAATAATTAAAGTACAAAACTAATCCCCTAATCCCTAAACTAATCCCAAATCCCAAACACTAATAATTATAATTTAATACATTATAATTGTCAATGCCGTTTTTCATCATTGCTGAAATAAATTGGGCCTTGAAAAGCCCGTCAAATGTTTTAATTATTAAACAATTTTATGAAGGAGGATCTAATTAAAAAAGAACCTAAACCTAAAGGTCTAAGGAAACTAAACTCGAATTGGGACTAAAATGAATCAAACTAAAACTAAAGAATAAAAAAAGACTTAAGTGTAAAGCTCCTAAACTAGTAATGGCCTAATCCACTAATAACCCATTAAAAAAATGGGCAGGCAAGATTCCCTCCATTTGTTACAGCAGTTGGCAATTGCTTTTTAAATATGGGCGGATTGCGGGTAGGTTTTTACTTTTTAGGGACTAGAATAAAATAAAAAATGAATAGGGGTTAATTTGGAGTAAAAATTAAATTTTAGGGACTAGAATAAATTATACTAAATTGTCAAAAATATAAATAAACATGGGGCAATTTTGACTAAAATTAAATTGTAGGGACTAGAATAAACAAAATATTATTAAACTAAATTACCAAAAATAAAAATTTCATTAATTACCTCCAAAATTTTCGGTGGCTTATTCCCCTAATTCCCTCTAAAATTTTGGGTGGCTTTTATCCCTCCAAAAATTTTAGATTAAAAGTAAATTAATCTCAAATCTAAAAAATGGGTGGCTTATTTCCCTCCAAAATTTTGTCTTTCCCCCTTTTTTTTTACCAATTGTCTTTTTCTTTTTCTACCAATTGTTTTAGTTTAATTCAATTGAGTCTCAACTTAGACTAATTAGATTTTAGTTTAGCTCAATTAGATTCTAAGTTTAGTAAGTTAATTCAATTAAGACACTATTATTATTATTATAACATATAATAAACTTTGATTAAATATAATTATACACAAAATTTTGATATGGATGTAAACATGTAATTGTACACATGATAACATCAACATGAAAGTTAAAACTTTAATTTAGTTCAAACTTGACAAATAATTTATCTTGAATGAGTTACTAAGCATATTGAATTATTATTAAGCATTGAATTATTTAATAAAATTTCAAACTTAGTAGTGTCAAATGAATATCTAAATCCAATCTTTTTTTTTGACATTTTTAATTGATTATATATGTATATTTAACAAAAGATTATTTAACACTTTAAATTGATTTAAAAAATTAATAGTTTACATTTACCAACACTTAATAGTTTACATTTATCAACACTTTAAATTAATCAAATCATCAAATCATAGGCTTCCTCAATTATATGTTAGGTAAATCAAGCCAGGCCAATATTAGTTCAGGTCAACAACAGGTCGGGTTCAAAACAAGTCGGGTCAATTAACAGGTCAGGTTCAAAACAGGCCGGGTAAAATCGGATGTCGGGTCGATTCAGTCGGGTAATATTGGTTATCTGCCAGGTTAGTCTCGGGTTCGGGTTCGTTTCAGTCGGGTGCAGGTTGGGTTTCGGGTCCACAGTAACAGGTTCAATTCGGGTTCGGGTCGTTCTCGGTCGGTTCAGTTACTACAGTAACAGGTCCAACGAGTTTGAGTCAACAACAGTCGGTTACAGATCGATTTCGGGTCATCGCATCCTCAGGTCAAACCAGGTTCTGACTCGAGTAGGTTTTAGTCGGGTCAGCTTTTGGTTTTAGTCGGGTCAGCTTTTTACATCCCTAACAGTGTATATATGTATAAATAATATCATAATCCCAAATGCTGCCTCATTTTATGATTTAAAAATCTAAATTCATTGTTTTGAGGCTGAGTAGTTGAATATTAATATTTCCAAATGATTACGAGGGAAGAAAATGAAGTTAATTACCAACTTGGAAGTATTATGTTTTAATTATAGAACACCATATGTAGATGTAAACATAGTTATGGGGTCCGCTCAATATTGAAACCATGGTGAGATGAGATCCAGTGGTTCCAACATCAGAGCAACTAAATTATTCATATCTTACTCATATGCTTACAAATATCTCATGCAATTAATAAGATGAAATGAGCAGATTACCTTGGGTTGGGGCTGTTCTTGATGGACTTTTTCCCATACTTCCTCCATTTGTAACCATCGTCGATCACTTCCGTCTCCGATTTCATTCTAAACGCAACTCGAAACCCTAGTTCCGATTTGTTTCTCCCCACTCCTTTTTTGGATTTTCTGAAAAAAAATTAACCAAAAGAAATATCAATAATTACCTTAAACACGTGGGGGGGGGGGTTCCTTTGAGGAACTTAAAATATATATCACTTGCATGTTACTATTTTTTGAGGTTGCACCAGTACTTGATTCAGTAGCGGCAGCCATGCCTTTCTCCGACGAAGCCATACTTTGCGACGAGTATGTATCTTCGTCGAAGATGCAGTCGTCGAGCATGAGATAATCGGAAAGCTGGAAGTCGGGCATGGGATTGAGGTTTTTAGGGAAGAAGGTGTAATTAGGGTTAGAGTTAGGGTTTTGAGGAGAAAAGTCCATTTGTAAGGAAAAGCTGGACTTTGGTCTTTGACAGTGGTGTATTGTAGCAAGGGAAGCTTGTTTGGCGTAGCTGCAAACCATTTTATACATTTAAGTTTAATTATCGTAAATAATATATAATTTTTCCTTTTTTTAAATAACAATTTTGACGAGCTGCTGCTTCATGGACACTTCCTGGAGCGATGCAACGAAGATTCTTCAGTGGTACCACGTGCACTGCTGATGTCATATGAATGGCGTATAAACTCAGCTTTATTGCGTTAGAATATGGGACCGGTAGAAATTCTCTTTTTTTTTTGTTTCTATCAAAATTTAAAGTTTTAGGGGCAAAATATAAATGTTTAAAAGTGAGTGGACAAATTCAAAAATAAATTAATTTTTAAAATAATTTACATAGAAAGGCCAAAGTGAAAAAATAATTTTTTTCGGGGATGGGGCAATTGCCCCTCCTCACCTCTTAATAGCCCCGTCACTGTATATTTTAATACTAAAAATTAAATTTAGGTTTTAAGATTATAGTTTAAGATTAAAATTTAAAGTATCATGTATACAATATATTTTTAGGATTTAAAATTTATAATTTAGAGGTTAAATTTCAAAATTATAACTTAAGATTTATATTTTTAGTGTTAGGATAAAAACAAAAGACTTAATTTTTGTTCATGTAGTACACAGGCTCGTTGCTTTTGGTAGGCGGAGCCATTGGTTTTAGGAGAGAGGATAGTCTGTAACATATAAGGAACATAAGTTTTGGTCTATATTTTGCGTGGCGCTTCTTGATTGGAATTAATTGATCTTGATCATGACTATACTTGTAATGCATTGATAGGTTGTAAAGGATAGTCGTGTTAAGGGCTCGTTCAGCACTAATTTTTGAACGCAAAATCCTTACACAATCGACAGTTTGGGATAAGTTGGGAAAACTATTTGTGGAGAAACGCTCGTTTGAGCACAAAATCAGGTAGGAAAACAAGGGTAATGCTCGTTCAAAACTCAAAACACAACATGTTCAACACTGCTTTTTCAGTTGGCTCTCCAACGCCCGTTAGAGAAACTGTACTCAATTCAGCCTTAGGTGATTCAGATTTGAACAATGTAATTTATAGGTGTTTTTAAATTTATTAAAATTTAAAATCAAACTAATACATTATCTTGTAATTGAATTAGAAGTCTCAACAAAAACAACTTATTTTTATAGATTATCAAACAGTTTAACTTATCGATGATTCTGCAGGTCTTTCGAAATTCACACGAATTGGTTGTGGTGTGGATGTGAGAGAGAAGCGAAAAATCGTTTGAAAATTTACTTCCAAAACGCAATAAGAAAAAAATTACCTAACTCTTTTAAAATCTCGCAATCGCATACCGTAAGTCGTCCGCTACTATATTTCATAATTTATATATTTATATTCTAATGTATTAACTTTTTTTTTTAAAAAAAATGTTTCTAACATATATTCACATAACAAACAACTTTAATACTAAAACGATAAGAATAACTGATACAGATACAGATAGGGGTATATGTATGAAAATAAAGACAGAAAACGATAATTTCTAAAATTATGTGGTACGAGTACGGAAAAATTACGTTAAATATAAAATAAATTTAAATTTTAAAAATGTAAAAAATAAAAAATTGTAGAAAAATCATGTGAGCATGACATCACACATACTTATAGTTAAATACGTAAGTAATTAAGAGTCGAAAAGAGAAGAAGAAGAAGAAGAAGAAGAAAAGAAGAAATAAAGACATACAAGTATCCAAGTTGTACCCAACATGTCCCGAGTACGAAAACATATCGAACACTTAATACTATTTTAGATTAAATTACCCGTGCTTTATAGCCTACCATAACACTAATTGGATCAAGGGGAAAATGATTTCTGGCCAAATAACTCATCTTTAGTCATATCAGACCTCAATTAACTTTACCTTAACAATAATAATTGCCCATGTAATTTCTCGGATAGCCTCCTCATACCATTTCCAATTAGCATGCTTTGTGGCTTTTGTCTTTGAATATGTTTGATTGGCTGTAAAGTGGTGTGGGAAAGTGCAAGGAAATGCCTTCTAAGATAACATCTTAACCTTCTAATCATGGCATTTGATTCATTACTTAATATTATTATATCTTTTTCTTTTCCGAATACATATATTTTGTTTTGGTATTTGAATGGTTGGAGAGACTTTGAACTGTCAACGAAGGATACAAGGAAGCTTCATTTGACAGCACTACCACAATTTGATAGGATTTTTTAAAAAAGATTTTACCACTTTGTTGCTTAGTGATTTTGACTTTGGAGAATTGAGATTAAGATTGTTTGGGCAAACCACTCTTTAATGATAAAATATATGTAGTTGCCAAGCAAGTTCCAATTTACACTTTTTGTGGGTATTGTTCGGTTTTTATTATATATATTTCTATTTTCTCTAAATACATTTGAAAAAAAGATTATACAAAATTTATTATTGTAAGATCTTCGTCTCTTCGTGACACTCCACGTTTGAACAGTTTTATCTACATGATCTTCATTCTCATACCATCTTCTTTACGATTTTATTACTAATTTGTTTCGATTCTCCCTTGACTTAATTTTGATTTGAGCACCGAAAAGTATTGGGAGTTAAAGTTTCGACACCCTATAACCTACCCTTTTTGTTTTATTTTATTTTAGGCATAAACCTAAAAAATATCTCTAACATTTAATTGAATAGTCACTTTAGCCCCTATTCTTTTTTTTGGAGCAATTCAACCCTTAACTTTTTATTTTGGGTCAAAATGGCCCCTCTGCGGATGAAAACTGTAAGTCAACTGACGATAAATGATTTGAAATGACGTGACAAACATATATGGCAATGCATGCTGACATGACAATATCATATAGACAAATATGTTGACTTGATAAAACGTTACATCAGTCAAAAAAATAATTTTATGAAATTTTATAAAATATAAAACAATTTTTCTGCTAACTTATCATTCTGTTAAGTTATTTCAAATTGTTTACCATTAGTTTTATAACAATTTTCAGCTATTTTAACCCAAAATGAAACAAGGGTTGAATTGCTCCAAAAAATATAAAGGCCAAAGTGTCTATTCAGTCAAATGTTGGAGTATTTTTTGACTTTATGCCTTTATTTGATGGCACTCAACGTTTCCAGCCCAAATACAGCTTTAAAAGGAGTAAAAACACTGTGAGTTAACTTTTTTAATCTTCTCAATCTTATCCCAGTGAATGCTTTCTTCCAGAAAAGGCTACCTTCTCCTAGAAAAGCTTAAATGTGTGTATATATATATATATATATTGCATGATTAAATTTGGAACAATTGCTTGGAATTTCATCCGAAAGGAACAGACCGTTGAAAAGTCAGTGATTGAAACAAAATAACTTGTCTAGCAAAAAAACAAAATAACCTATCATACAACATACCATTTCATTTAGTGGGGGATTCAATTATTGTTGGACTCAAAGCACTTTTCTGGAATTTAGTAGTTTTTTTATAAGCTCAAGTGAAAATGCTTTTAGTTCAACAATTATGTAGCAGTATCAACAACATCCAGGGGGTTGGTTCATGGCAGTTTCTTGATGTGGTCTGGTGGCGGCTCAAGTGTAACCCTGACAAAAAAAAAGACCAAGTTCAAATTGACATATCACTACATTGTTTTAAGTTGTTGCTGTACTTCTCAAGTTGAAAGAAACTACAAAGTTCCAAATGTCAATTACAGTATATAAAAAAATAAGCTGCAGTAGCTAATAAAAGAAATAGTAAGCATATGAAATCACTTAGAAAGAAGCTCACAAAGTCACAATAGACTCATCATTGATTAAAGTGGAAAGAGTCTTCATCATAGTCAACGAAAATTAATGGGGAAACAACACTTGCCATCACATCTTTGTCCATAATCTGCCAATAGTTCCTTTCTTGACAAAGCTTATGATCCTAAAACAATTAAATATTGGTTTGAATTGGCTATACCAATATTATAATTAGTATTGAATTTGTAAAGTTAATCCTAGATTTGACTTGAAATGTTTACTTTTACTAAGGTTTAATCATGCCCTAGACCATTACTCTTCCAGCTCTTACATTTTATCTCCCTACTTTTAATTCTATGAGTTTAGGCGTTCTATTTGTCTGGCTTAAAAATCAGAATCCAATTACTTTTGGAAAACATTAGAATTAAAATGCCATATGTTCAAATCCAAAAGAAGTTTATTATAAAGTTATTAGTTCAAAGAAACGCAGTGCCATTAATGTCCTCATATTGAAGGTTCAAGTTTTGTAAATATTGCAGCCTTTTGTTGAGAATAGGCCTAAGCTAACGAAGGTTAATTTATTGCTTTTTCTGAATATTGGGTTGCATTGTTATAGATTTTTTGCTCATGGTCATTGCCTTTATGCTTACATATGCTAGTCATTTAGCCATCTATCATCTTGGAGCAAAAGAAGGGAGGCCACTCCGGTGCGAGGCCTATTAAAGTAAAGAGAAGTGGTTCACTTAAGCTCGTTTTAGTGAAATACCAAGCTAAGAGGGCCACTGTCGATTATGGATAACTAGGTCCACAAGCTCACACCACTAAACAGTAAACTCAACCTAATAAGGCGGTCTTGAAAGGGGAGCAACATGAGCTCCCGTTCAAGGCCTCTACCTTCTACTTTCACAATTTTAGTAATTTTTCAAGTGACAATCTTGTATGTTAGTGGTTGTCCCTTATATTTAAGGTGTTCTTTAATAAAAGAATAAAACTAATAATTTATTAATGGATTATTAAATTAGTTATTCAAAGTAATAGAATATGCTTTCGTGTTATAGGGTTTCATTTTCTATTTTTACATTTTCACTCAGGGCCATAAAATATCTCGAATGTCCGAGACGGCTCTGCAATCTAATCACAATGGATGGAGTTATTTCAATCATTGGTTGTGCATCCAATTCAATGCTTGTAAAACTAAGCAACAACAAGAAAAAAACAAAGGGGGGACAGAGAATTTGATCATTTATCTCATCATTTATAAGATTTCACTAACAATTATGATAACATTTTCGTAGAGTACTCAACCCTTAGTTCTTACATCCTTAACTATCAAAGAAAAAATAAGCAAGAAAAGGGAGAAAATATTAATAAGGGTAAATTGTACAAATCATCATTGAACTTTGTTCTCTGGCCTATTTTGGTCACTGAACTCTCAAAATGATCAATTTACTCACTGAACTTTATAGATTGACCTATTTTGGTCACTACCGTTAATTTATTAACACCTTTATAACGTGTCATAAATAAATAAATAATAAAATAGTAGGGTAAACTACACCAGTAGTCACCGAACTATGGTTTCTTTCCTATTTTGGTCACCAAACTATTTTTTTTGGCAAAAACATCACTAACGTTATGTTTCCTTCCTATTTTGGCCATCGACTGTTATTTTATTTTATTTTTTTAATTTTTCATGTCATTTCTTCTCTCTCCTCGTAAACAATATATGTTATTTTATAATATTTTTATTTAAACTAACAGGATGGTGACACATGTAACTACCTATTAGAGGAATAAAAGGAATGAAAAATCAAGCCCCTTATGCAGCCAGAGAGATGGTGACACGTGTAACCGCCTAATAGGATGGTGACACATGTAACTGCCTAATAGGATGGTGACATGTGTAACTGCCTATTAGTCGAATCTCTCTAGCTGCATAAGGAGCTTGATTTTTTATTCCTTTTATTCCACTAATAGGTAGTGACACGTGTCATCATCCTGTTAGTTTGAATAAAAATATTATAAAATAACATATATTGCTTACGAGGAGAGAGAAGAAATGACATGTAAAATTAAAAAAAAAAATTTAACAGTCCGGTGACCAAAATAGGAAGGAAACATAACGTTAGTGATGTTTTTGCCAAAAAAATAGTTCGGTGGCCAAAATAGGAAGGAAACATAACGTTAGTGATGTTTTTGCCAAAAAAATAATTCGGTGGCCAACATAGGAAAGAAACCATAGTTCGATGACTATTGATGTAGTTTACCCAAAATAGTAATATAATTAGACACGTGGTAAAACAATAAAAAATTTAAAACCCAAAACGACAGTTCATTGAGAGATTGAGACTTAACCTTTTATTATTACACTCAAAATGCATTAGTAAACAAAAAAAGTTTATAATTACAATCAGAAAATTAGGGGAAATTGGGTTTAGGGTTTTATCGATTTGGGAGAAAATTTGGGTTTAAGGTTTTATTAATTTGGAAGAAAATTTAGGTTTAGGGTTTTATCATAGATTCAGGGAACATTTAGGTTGAATAAAAGACTGAGAATTTAGAATCAAAGGCTTTGATCGGTGAGGATTCATATCGAAGAGTTTATAACGCAAACTTGGACAATGAAAAAGCTGCGGCTGTGAAAATGATCGATGTTTCTTCTAAAGCTGAGTCAGATGTTGAGTTTCTGATCCAGGTATTTTGGCAATTTGACAAATGATGCAAATTTATGTTAAGTGTCTTGTGTTTTCCCCTTTCTATTATCACTTCAACCTCATGGTTTTTTTTGTTAGGTTTTTAGGGTTTTAAGGTTGAAAGCATGACAATATTGTCGAATTGCAAGGTTACTATGCCGAAGGAAACCATCGCGTGCTTGCATACAAGTTTGCGACAATGGGGAGGTTTCCCTTTGTTTTGAATGTTAGAAATGTTATTAGGATTTTGAATTCCTTAAAGGTAAATAAGAATTTAAATTTGAAGTACAATTTTTTTTTATCATTTTTTTAAAAAATGATTAAAGTCCTACATGGCTAAAAAATCATTAAATGTCACCCTAAAATAACGGGTTAACGGTGGAGTGACCAAAATATGTTAATGCATAAAGTTTAGTGAGCAAATTGACTGTTTTGAAAGTTCAATGACCAAAATAGGTCATAAAGTAAAGTTTGGTGATGATTTGTGTAATTTACCCTATTAATAATGAAATATGCTATGAAACTCGAACTCATTTACCTGAACACCCCGAATTTTATTGAAACCCAAAATAAATCAAACTAAAACGGAATTGAATTTTGGTTGAACCAAAAATAAATCTGAACCGATTTTCAATCGAATCAAATGAACTCAAACTAATTTCACTCGAACCAAAGTATTAATATAAATAAAGATATAAACTGTCACACAACACATTAAAAAGTCAAAGACTTTATATATAGAGTAAAAAAACTAATTCGATAATAAGTATCACTAATAAGCATCAACTATGAATTGTATGATGGTGACACAGGCCGTGAGTTAAGGTCCGAGTCGTCGCAACAAGCTGCACAAGGGGTTCAAAGGCACACTTTGGGCTCCAAAAGACCACCAGACTAGCCCGATCTGTGGAAAGATCCAAGAAGACATAGTAATTACCATAGTAAATTATCTTTTATTTAATTAAAGATAATTGAAGATAATTCCCATATTATCTTTTGTTTGAAATTTAAAATTCAAATGTTGTAGATAAGATAGATGCTCTCATCTTGACCGTCGATGTAAATCTGTATAGACCGTTGGATTGGAGGGGACTCAACTATAAATAGAGACTTTCCCCTCCTCATTTTGTATTCAGTATCCAAGTTTCTAGAGTATAAAGGCATTTATTCTAAATCATCTGAGTGTTCTTGTTGTTCTTCTTTTGTTCTTGAACGTTCTTTCAGTGTTCTTCGTTGCTCATCTCGTTTGATCCGTTTTTGCTTAGAACGTTTCACGTTTATCGGTGCTTGGGAAGTTTGATCTTTCGAGATGGTTGAAAAGGCTTACTTAGGCGTTTGTCTTAAGGACTCGACTAAGACCGCACGGTAGGTTGGTTCAGAAATCTAGCCCTGTGATAGTTGGTATCAGAGACTGGTTCGAGCAACGTTTGTCGGTACGAGACACGAAGCATTGAGCAGAGATGGAACAAAAGAAGGGAGATAATGCTGCTGCGAGCCAGAAGGGGGTGGAGACCCAGGCTGACAAAGGAAGTCGAGCAAACTCGAGGGACAAGTTGTTGACACTCGAGGAGAGGGTCACCAGGTTGAAGGGATCTATGAAGGATTCCGTAGAGCGACTCGACGTGGTGGACACACGGCTCGAGGAGCTGGATGACCAGGGTGATCGGTCAGAGGGAAAGAGAGATGCTCTCGAATCCTAGTTGGAGGCCTTGGGGGTGGAAATGAGGGATTTGAAGGCATAAGTAAAGGTTTATCAGGCTGCTATGCAGAATGGTGTGTTAACCATGACGACACCTAAACCGATGAGGGACATCCTAAAGCCAAAAGAGTTCAAGGGGAATCGATCGGCGAAAGATGTTGAGAACTTCATTTGGTGCATGGAGCAGTACTTCCAGGGAATGTGCATCACTGACTATGCCGAGAAGGTAAATACTGTTGTTGTTTACTTGAATGACGTTGCGTTGTTATGGTGGCGACGTAGGTGCCTTGATGAGAATAGTGGGGGCACGAGCATTGAAACCTGGGAGGAGTTCCAAGTGGAGTTCAAGCAGCAGTTTTACCCGAGTAATACTGTGAGAGAAGCCAGGACCATGTTAAGGAGGCTTCGACACGAGGGATCCATTATGGATTACGTTAGGGATTTTAGTGAGCTACAACTCCTTATCCCCGGCTTATGTGAGGAGGATGCACTTTTCACATTTATGGATGGACTGAGGCCATGAGCCAGGATCGAGTTAGAGCGGAGGGATGTGCAGGAACTTTCCAAAGCCGTAGCCATTGCGGAGTCCCTGACCGAGTACAGTGACTATGAGTCCAAGTCTTCAAAGCCCCGTGGTAAGGGCAATGGTCGGGGGGCGATGATGAGTCTGGAAATAGCAGCGATGATGGCAAAGAGAAGCCATCAGCCAAGACTAACTGGTATACGAAGCCGTATGATCGGTCGGATCGAGGACCCGTAAGGTGCTACCATTGTGATTGTCCACACTTAGTGAAAAATTATCCCAAGAAGAGCCGCCTCGATGATTGTCCAGAAGGGCGACGAGTTAGATGGAGAACCAGGTAGATTTGGTGCAATCGCCAACATCAAAGGAGAGAAGCCGAGGGAAGAGAAAGTACATCGGAAGTGTTACCGATGTAAGGGGCCGCATTTAGCGCGAGAATGCCCGGATCGAGTCAAGAAGTCCAAGGAGGATGAGCATGATAGTGAAGAGGCTGCGAGACTTGACTCGATGATTTCGAGCTCTGCCAAGGCGAGGAATGGCCAGAAGTAGAATGGCTTGATGTTTGTCGACATCAGCGTGGCGGGACAATCGAGGAGTGCTTTAGTGGACACCGGAGCAAGCGATCTATTCATGTCCAAGAAGGCTGTTGAGAAGCTTGGTCTTGAAGTTGTGGATTCAACTGGTAAGATCAAGGCAATGAATTCCAGGGAAGTTTTAATTGTGGGGATAGTGCGAAAGATTGAGTTACAGATTGGGGATTAGAAGGCCAAGTAAGATTTCAAGGTAATTGAGTTGGATGACTTTGATTTTATTTTGGGACTAAACTTCCTTGACCGTGTTAAAGCTCTCATCATTCCATGTGCCGACGTCATGTGTATCTTGGATTCGAGACAACGAGCGATGGACCAAGAAGCTGACAGCCATTCAGCTTGTTGAAGATGCTCCAAGCAGAGGAGACATTGAGTTGGAGGAGACAATTGGTGATACTACCTGGGAGAGGCGATAGTTGCCTGAGGCAGTTGGCGTGAAGGCCGTCGAGGAGCCACTCAGGGATGAGGTGGCCGAGGCATTGAACTTTAGTGGAGAAGAAGTATCGATGGGTGTTGCATTGCCGAGGAGCAATGGGGCGTCAGACTTTAGGGACGAAGGATTGATGCGTAGAATAAATGCCAGGAAAAAGAGTAAGGTACATCTTGAACACAATTGTGTTTTACAGTTTGATTTGCCGGATTTGTTGGGTGTAGGGAGCAGAAAACCCAACCCATTAGATGGTGGAGTTGCCAAGACTTGGCGCCGGACGAAGCAACCTTTTAGAGTTCCAAGGGTTCGTTCGATGTTTAATGTTATGGCGTCCAAGTTTGTGTACAAGGATCAAGATAATCCAAATCGGGGCAAGTCAGAACTGGTAGGAAAGAGTTTCTACGATCGAGGTGTACCTGGGACGGTTGATGTTACATGGCGGTGCAAGCCAAGGCGAGCAGTCCTTATGCGGGGACAACCAAGTCAGAGTCCGGTGCTCTTTATGGGGAGAACGGTCCTTATGAGGGGACAACCAAGCCAGATTTTGAATTGGGAGCAAGTTAAGGTGCGCGAGAGGAAGCTCCAGGATCAATCTCAGAGTTATTCGAGAGGAGCGACGAGGGCGTCGCCAAGTTTGGTGGGGGAGATTGACACGGGCCGCGAGTTGAGGTCCGAGTCGTCGCAACAAGCTGCACAGGGGTTCAAAGACACACTTTGGGCTCCAAAAGACCACCAGACTGACTCGATTCGTGGGAAGATCCAAGAAGACATAGTAATTACCATAGTAAATTATCTTTTATTTAATTAAAGATAATTGAAGATAATTCTCACATTATATCTTGTTTGAAATATAAAATTCAAATATTGTAGAAAAAATAGAAGCTCTCATCTTGACCGTCGATGTAAATTTGTATAAACCGTTGAATTGAAGGGGACTCAACTATAAATAGAAACCTTTTTTGTTTTAAAAACTTGACTAAGACCGCACACTAAGCTAGTTCAAAAATCTAGCCCGTAACAATTGCATTCAACACGAAATACCATTCCAAAAATTGGCGTATGCCGCTTATAGTGGAGAGCGCACGGTATTCTTTAGTAAAAGGCAAAAGAATGGTTCGCTCTGTGCCCACCAAACGACTCCGTGAGGTTTAAGGCCAGCTACAAGTTGCTTTATAAAGAGGAGGAGAAGCTGCCAACTTACTTTCCCAGTGCGATGTGGGACTTTCGAACAGAATCATTCACTTATTAAATTCTATCCACTTATATGTATCACCGATTTGGTATTAAACCAGGCTTTTAAGTTTGGGTGGATTTAACCTTGCTACCATCCCCAGAGTGTTTTAAGCATAACTTCTTGATATTACATATCAGAATTCTTAAAATTTTTACATGTATATTTTCTTGATAGTTGAGGATTATTCAGTGATTCTTTTGAAATTGAAGGAAAGAGCTAAGAACCTATAACGAATGCTTCAAGTGAAATTTTCTGTAAGTTAAGAGGGGAAATTAGCAGTAACCATTCCATTACTTTAAAACTCAAGGTGTCTCCAAATAGAATGACAAATGGAGATAGATTTCAATCCCGTTGGCTTTGATACAATGTGTAGGTTAGCTTTGATTGTAAACACTAAATTAACCAACATTGCTATGACCTCAAGGCCGGTTAATGAGTAGAGCAAACACCACTAATCAGTGCCATTAGTTTCAGACTTTTAGTTGTTAATCACCAAGCAGACCTCTAGAAATTTTGTTCACTGTTGGTTTCCAATATATCAACGGGAACCCTTTACTCTGCTACTGAGATAACACCATCGCATTTGAAAGAGGAAAAACGAGAACTCAACCATCATTTCTGTAAATCAAAATTTGGAATTTAATTAACATTGAGGATGGATATGTTTAATAGACAAGAGAAATCTTAACTAGGAATGAGGAACTGCCATAAATAACGACGGAGGCTCTCCCACTTGGGGAGACCTTAGGCAGGCGCACCTTCAAAGTGCAATGAAAGCCACCAGCCTAAGCCACGGGCCTTGTTGATCACCCATCAACCCCGTCCGGGTAAGTATTTTGCAGATGTAGTCCATGCTTATTCATTATACGCGTTCCTCACATCTCATATTTGCTGTCTTCTCTATGTGGGTTTCGAGTTGTGAGCAGAAAATTAATGGGGCTATCAAATATGGGCAAATCACGAAACCTGGAATTACAAATGGAGACACTCAATGTATCCAACAAGCTAGACACGTCACACTACTAGTTGGACTCCATGCTTTTGAGGGTGTAGGGTTTGGGATTCAGTTAGATTAGGCAGTGCATGATGGGAAGCAAATGGGGGAGGGTATGGTGAAGTCAGGTTTAGAGGAAAAGTAAAGAAACCCAGTTGAGTAACAGCAGCAGTCTTCTCTTTTTCCTGGAACAAGCACTGGTTTAGCATGGTTTGCTGGGAGGCGGATGACATCTTCTTATATATCTTTCTCTTTCTCTCTGCAGGAGGCTTGTGGAGGATGATGATCATAAAGGATTTAGTTTAGGTTTTGCTTTCCTTTATAGAAATAGGAACAATAACAACTCAAGGAATGGGCCTCTCTCAAACAACCTGAACAATTCAAAAAAATAACTTTAAATAAAACCACACAAAAAAATTTGAACCTAAAACCTCAGTTTTCAAGTTCATTTAGCTGCATTTATCTCGAATTCTAAATGGAACGTGTTAAACTGCCACATCCTGCAAACTGCTTTAAATTTTAAACTATGAATGAGCTGTGGGTTTTGAGAGTTAGTAGTGGAAGGAATGTTACTCTTTGAACTCATGAAATTAGTTTAGTGGAATTTTCCTGCTTCAAAATACATGACAAATTGCCTCATTCTATGCCGCTTTCCTTGCTTTGATTGCATGGAAATTCAATGCTCCCCATTTTCATCAGACTTTGCTACACCTACCCTATTTTCATCAGAGGTTGCAATGATGATGAATCCTCAGCAATTAGAGGTGAATATATCATGAAAGGATTGGTAAAAAAAAAAAAAGATATCATGAAAGAGGCCCTATTTGACTTTTGCCCCCCCAAAAGCTTCTTACCTTTTGCTATTTCACTTTCTGTATATACTTCTCCTCCAAAACCAAAATGAAACCCCATCATTTCTCAAATTCCAAACCCACCCCCATTATATCTCATCATAGTCTCATCATCGTCTCCCAGATAATATATTTCTTGTGAACCATATACATGTCCAAGCAGGCTCGTTTATGAGATTTTGGTGGCTCAAGTGCGAACTTAGAAATTGAGCATTCGATCGAGTCGAGTCAAAATATTCTGAGTTGACGGGCCATGTTTTATGACTAAAACTTTATTTGAAATTTTGTTGATTCCAGTCGAGTTTATAGTGGATATTATATGAATTGAAGGAATTGATGTGAAGAAAAAAATTACAACTGAAGGATCAAATTGAATATAATACAAAGTTAATGGACTTAATTGCAAGAATATTTTTTGTTAAAAATATGAATTGAAGTTACATGGATATTATATAGTTTTAGTTGAGCATGTGATTTAAATTTGGTCAAAATAGACTTAAAACGAAGGTGGAATTAAAGAAATGGGAAATCATACAAAAGTTGAGGGGCTAGATTTTAAAACAAAAAATTTATTTTCAAAAATATGAATTGAAACTAGATAGGTATTCTAAAGTGGTTTATGAGCATGTGGTTCAAACTTGGACAAAAAATGGACTTAAAACGAAGGAAGAATTGAAGAAATGGGGAAATCACACAAAGTTGAGGGGCTAAATTGTAAAAAGAGGAAATTTATTTTCAAAAATAAGAATTGAAGCTAAATAGGTATTCTACCGTGTTTTAGGAACCCGTGGTTCAAATGTGGTTAAAAATAGACTTATATTGAAGGAGGAATTTAAGGAAAAAAAAGAAGAAATAAGGGACTAAATGGCAAAACTATAAAAATTAGTTTTTTGAGTTGGGCAAACTCGAACTCAAAATTTTCATGAGTTATTCAAGTTGATTCAAATAAATTGAATTTAAAAAAATCGATATTTTCGAGTCGAGTCTTGCTCACCCCTACCCCTAATAACTAGTATTAGAAAAAAAATGATTTTTTTTAAAGTAGGCCCCTAATAATAAGTATTGAGAAAAAATGGGTCCCTGATAAGTATTAGAAAAAATAGACCCCTAGTAACAATTACTGGGGAAAAAGTTGAGTTTTAAAGGCATAATGCTAAAAATGCCCCTAACATTTGACTAAATTGTCACTTCGGCCCCTATTTTTTTAAAGCAGTTTAACCCTCAACATTTTATTTTAGGTAAAAATGGCCCCTCTACGGATGAAAACTGTTAGTCAACTGACGATAAACAACTTGAAATGACTTGACAGAATGACACGTTGGAAGAAAAAATATTTTATATAATTTTATAAAATTATTTTTTTTAATTGATGTGTCATTTTGTAAAGTTAGCATGTTTGACCATATGACACTGCTATCACGGCGTGCATTGCCATGTAGGTTTATCATATGATTTCAAGCCATTTATTGTTGGTTGACTAACAGTTTTCTTCCGCAGAGGGGCCATTTTGACCCAAAATGAAACGTTGAGGGCTAAATTGCTTAAAAAAAGAAGACGGGCCAAAATGACAATTCAGTCAAACATTAGGGGCATTTTTTTGCCATTATGCCAATTTTAAAAGTGGCCCATAATAATAAGTATTGGAAAAATATTGAGCCATAATAACTAATATTAGGAAAATGAATTTTAAAAATAAACCCCTAATAATAAAGTATTGAAAAAATATGCATTTAATAATAAGTATTTGAAAAAATAGGCCTCTAATAACAAGTATTGAAAAAAAAATGAATTTTAAAAGTAGGTCACTAATAATAAATATTGAAAAAATTAAGCTCATAATAATAAGTATTGAAAAAAGTATACCAGTGAATAATAAGTATTAGAAAAAAATTAGTGTAGCGTTTATGAAGATTTCAGCTTTTAAACATATGATTATTATTATTTTAGTTGTCGTGTTGGGGACATTATGGATGTGGGTGAGAATGGTGCGTGCTTTACATTTGGTGGTTTGCTAAATACTAGTGATAGGTTACTTTTTGGTGTTGTTTGCTATGGATTGTATTGGTTGGGGAGAGTTTGTCTTTAGTTCTTTGCTTTGCTTGTTTTGATGGATATCTGGTTAGTTTTATTCCTTGATGATAAGTGTAGAATATTGTATGTTTTTAATGTGTTTTATTATTCATTTTCTTGATATATATACTCTTAAATTGCTTCTTTTGAGCCTTATTTTGTTAGGAGCTTCGTTGAATTTTGTCAGCCCAACACCATCAATTGAAGGCAGAATCTTGATATTCATTAGATTTCATGGTAGGAGTCATGGGCACGACTTGAGGCACGACACATTCCGAGTTCGATTCAGCAAAATTCTGAGGTACATTCAGCAGCTTTTAGAAGGTGGACCATCATTATCTCAAATTCAAATTCGAAATTATCTTGAGGATAAGTGCACGTAAGATAAATATGAGGTTATCTAGAGGATAAAACAGAATTCAACCAGAGCCACACGTTTCAAATTTATTAACTGTCTTTTGTGATAAACCTTTAGATTTAATTTTAGATTTTTAGTTTGAATGTTTTATCTTTATCTTTTATTAGGGTTTTTAGTTATTTTATCTTGTTAGGATTCTTGGGTATAAATACCCCTAGGTTCAACCTTTGAACTCATATTGGAATTTGTATTTCCCTTGGTTAATTCTATAGTAGCTTATTTTCTTTTCATTTTTACCTTATTTTCTTTCTTTATTTTCCATACCATAATGCTAAGCATGATCAAATTCGTGCTTAGATAAACTTCCACTTAGCCTAAAGCTTTGTGATGGCTCAATTCTAACCGTGAGAATTGAGTTTACACTTAACAACTCCGAGAAGTATTCCTAATTGAATTTATTGAAAGCTATATGGTGACTAAATTGTGAAAATTAAAAGTTTAGTGGGAAAAGCCTAAAAATTGAGAAATTGAAGGACTAGCCTTGCAATTTCCCTATTTTGGTGATGACTCACCTACTTGCTTTCTTTATTTTCACGTGTTGAGGTCTCCATAGATGGGAAAGAAATATGACATGGCAGGTGGCAAATATGGCTTTGGAAGGTGTTAAAGTAATGAAAAGAAAGAAAGATTAAATAATAAGGTTTTCTCCCTAGAAAGAAAACCATTCGGCCAATTGGTCATTAGCCATATAGTGATTTTAACACTCTCAAGTATATAACAAATTCCTATCTATAATTCCACTGAGCCTCCCTTCTTAAAGTTCTCATTTTTTTTTTATTTCAAGTTGTTAAACAAGCACACACCACCATTGTCATCTTCCCCAGCTTTGTAAGCTAGCACCTTCATTGGTGAAACACCAAAAGCTTAAGGTTTACTCCATCCATTGATCTCATCTTGTATATCTTGTTTGGAGTTGGAGAAGGAAGAGCTACCATCTTTATCGAAGGATAGGAACAAAGGAGTTGTAATCCAAGAGCCATATGAGCTTTGGAAAGCTAGGTGAGTATAGTCAGAGTCTCGGGGATAGGCTAGGTTCCTATCCCAACACCTTTGATATTGATTATTGCATAGCTAACCCTGTGTATAAGGAATATCACATTGAACATCATTGGTGGCCATATTGGTAAGTAGCAGTAAGTATTGCATCGAATCATTGTCCGTAGTATCGTTGTTATTGCATCGGTATCATTGAAACATTAACATATAGATTCATTGATCATTGGTCATTGGATATTGCTATTGAAATATTGATATCAAATTATTTTCATTGAGATATTGTTACTGAAACATTGCCATTGAACTATTGTTGTTGGATCGTTGTTATTGAACTATTGCTATTGAATCATTGTTATCTAATCATTGATATTGAAATATTGATATCGAATTATTGTCATTGAGATATTGTTATTGAAATATTGACATTGAACTAATGTTGTTGGATCATTGTTATTGAACTATTGCTATTGAGTCATTGTTACCGAAACATTATTATCGAATCATTGATATTGAAATATTGATATCAGTAAAATATTAAGGAAAAACCCTTGAACACTTTGGCATGGTGCTTGGTATATCTATCGGGACTACGGTCCATGAGCTACGACTCAAGGATGATGACCCTAGGTGAGGCAGATGTTTTGGTTGAAGGGTGTACGGGCATCAAAAGCATTGAATCATTGATATCGTATTAAAACAAGCCATTGCTTTGTGCTTTGAGCTTGCTATTACTGAACCCAAGTTACCACTGTCCAAGAGTGATCCAAGGCGAACATTGTTAAAGGATTATTAAAAAACACTATTGAATATTCTAAGAATTATTGTTGATACAGTTGAATGTGCCATTGAATATGGTGTATTGCATTGTTATGGTTCTCATTGAAATAAGACTGAATTGTATTGATAATGCCAATGTATTAATATTATTGTCATTGCATTGATATTGCCATCGTAAAGCATGAATTGAATTGCATCTCATTGATATCGTAAAGCATGCCTAATACATTCATGTTCATGCATTTTAGGTTAGCAAGGTTTTTGAGATCGAGATCAGACTATTTTAGAAGTTTCGGCAAGTCACCACATTTCGAAAGTAATGTATTTTGACCCTACAAACTCCTAGAATGGTGGCATACATGTTGCTTACGTCCATTTTTGTCATTTTGGCATGTATAAATCGTGTATGGTTTCACTATGTTTAAAAGGTCTAAAATGGACTTTTGTAATGAGTTAAAAGGGTAATATTTGCATATTTGGCCTAAATAGGGGAAAACCTAGTAAATGGATTCGTTTAGCCTTGAAATTTGACATGCTATTAGATTTAGGCTAAAAAAACTTGCTGGTAATGTTTCATTGGTTTTGGACACTATTAGATGGTTAAAATGGAATAAAACCAGATAAAAGTTTGACACTACAGAACCAAATGTACCGATACGAGTGATGATGTATCGGTACGGGCATGCAATTTGGGACGCAGGCTAAAGGGCGTACAGATACGGCTAATGGCGTATTGGTACTCATTTTTGAATCTTTAAAATTACTGTAGCTCGGTACCCATACGATACCGATATGCTCTTTCGACCTCAAATTTAGAATTATTATGTCAGCCTCGCGTACCTATACCCTATATCGGTACTGTCGCTACCATTTTTGAAATTGGTGTGTAGAAATTGCCTGGCGATCGATCTTTTGGGAAATTATGGTTTTTTGGCCATTTTTAATTTGATCTTGAAAATTTAGGTTTTTCCATATTAAATTGGATTTTCCTTTATTTATTCTTGAAAAAACATTTTGGAGTCGCCACCGACCATTTCGAGGTAGACCGGACACTGTAAAAACAAACCAGAGATTCTGTCTTAAAAATTGGGTTTGGGAGTTGGTTACGTGTGGGGAAGGATTAGCACCTCGACAAACGCCTATTATCGATACCTTAACTTTATGTGGCATTTTGGCAATTTGAATAATTATTTGAATTTAATTTATCCCATAATTAATAAATGAATTTTACATTCCAAATGCAAATATCCTTTTATAAGGAAATTTATTTTGTTCGGATATGAGATTAAAAGCACCCCGTTTAGTGGCACCCCTATTCATATTTAAAAAATAAATTTCCAACATAAAAGGTTTTAAATGAATGACATTTTATCGTCTTGTTCATTTTAAGTACTAACCTAAAATGGTTCTAATTAATTATTTATACTATGAATATTAATTAATTTAATGGCTTTTATGAGAAAATGTCAATTGCTTGAACACCTTCCATATATTTAAATCCCTTAAATTAATAATATTCTTAATCAATTTACCGTTCTAATTAATTAAAGTACTAACCTAATTAAGGTTCTAATAATTAACTAAATCAACATTTAATTATAGGTGGAAATGTATATTAAATATACATTTTTAAAACCAATGTTGAGATAACACCCCATTGTAAACAATGAAACACCATCCAAATTTAGGCCTCAAAGATTTTATTTAATATACATTTAATTAACTACAATGTATCCTAATTAATTATTTAATTTCAATTAAAGAACTAAGTTGGTATTCAATTATAAGTATAATATATATTAAATATAATCTATTAAAATTCATGTTGAGATAACATCCCATTGTAAACAATGGAACATCATCCAAATTTGAATTTTAAAGTTTATATTTAATATACATTTAATTACTACAATTTTCTACTTACTTTAATTATTGAATCCTAATTAGAGAACCCAAGCTAAAGGCTCTAATAATTATAACTAAATGCATTATTATGATCTAACAAATATACTATATGCTTAATTTAAAATATGCATTCAAACATATAAATTAATTACATTTAAATGACTAAATTGAAAACAAATTGAAACATAGGCTCATGTTATTACTATAGGGACTAAATTGAAACAATTACAAATCTAATGCACATTTACAAAATCCATTGACCTAATTAAACAATTCAAACCTAAGGGGTACAATTATGGGATATGGGGGACTAAATTGCATTGATTATAAAGGTTTAGCGTCAATTTAGGAGGAAACAATGACTAAATTGAAAGAGGGGCAAAGCTTTCAGCCAAAACCCTAAGGGTTCTAAAGTAGGGCACGAATCCTGGGTCCGACCCAGCCAAAAGGCGCGAATCCTCCTTGACCACCCCTAATACGATGCCGCTTCGCTCAGTCCATAAATGGCCCAATCCGAGTATAACTCGGTCATTTGGCCGAGTTACTCTCCCTCTCTACCCTCTCTCAATACCCCAAATTCTCTCTACCAAAACATAAAAAACCCAGAATTTCCAGAAATTTAGATAAAATCCTAGGGTTTTGTTTGAAGGCCCCTTGTGTTCATCCAATTTTGGATGAACACCAAACTCTCCGGCTACACGCCACCATCAACTCCGCCCCTGAATCTTCTCCGACCAACCTTCGACGACCCTCAGATGTTTTTTGACTACCACCATTTTTCCAATCATCTCTGACCTTATTTTGGCCAACCTTCGACGACCCTCAGATATTTTTCGACCACTGCCATTTTTCCAATCGTCCCTGACCTCATTCCGGCCATCGCCTTCATTCGGCCGACCGTCGTGAGGCGATTTTCGGCCACTGATTAAAACCCTAAAAAACCCCAAAAATCCTCTTTTCCATTCTAAACCTAGATCTAAGCCCAGATTCAACTGAATCCACCCTTCTTCCCCGACCTAGGAGTTTACTACCCATCTCGGTGCTCATTTACGACTCCACCATTGTTCTAAAAAAACTACTCTGACCATCATCTTAACGAGAGTTTTAACCACTATTTTCAGTTTTTATTATTTTTGTTCTAATCTAACCTTTTTATGTTTTTTGGAGGAAAATTAGAAGATTAGATAAGGGAATACCTTTTGGTGGTTGTTACGGTGGTGTCGAACAATAAGCTTTTGGGCGACCGATGAGCTTCCCAGCGACCTTTCCCTCTTCTTGGTGGCTGTACAACTTCCCTAGGAAGGTTTGATTTCCTGAACTGGTTCAACTTCCAAGGTAAACTCTTTCTCCTTATTATCTATATTTATTATTAATTATTATTAGCACTTAATGAAGCTTGACAATCTCTCTCGTTTATTTATAGGAGGTTGACTTGTTAATGTCATAGTGCCAGAAAAACCATGATCCTTGTGAAGCTATTTTTGGCCAATCCAAAGCTTCCATGCGTCCTTTTGTAACACCCTCAACGTATATTCGATATTCGAATACACATTAAAGATGTTACTAACTGATTTGCACTGATTTTCAATTTTTTATAACCACCACACGATAAACAACCAACCGGATTTAAATTCGTTTAAAGCATCTTCTCTAATATTTTAATTCTTCAAACTAATTCATGATGCTAGATCGTACAAAAAACTACTTATTTAAAATTTATACATGCCCCACTAGACTAGGATGTAGTGATACTTACTGATAATGCAGGTTAACTTGATTTAATGTTGTGTAGCTCCTCTTTTGCTATCTCGTTCAAAGTACCTATGTGTGATACACAACACACGTTAGTATATCTTATTGAAACATAATCATAATAATATAAACAATGATTATAATAACACCACTCTGCAAGATGTCAAATGATTTTCAATTGCAGTTGATAATATTTATCATTTATAGAACTGCCTTACTTGTATAATTCATTTGTCCAATATAATATTCAAATCATAAGATTTGATCTGTCTTACCAGTCTTGTGCACGTTAAGCTTTTTAACTTTAGCTACTTCCATAATTGCATTTCAAAAAATATAGCCAAGTATAAAATCAAGCTATCTGAAATGCATAATTTATCAAGTATCATAACTATCTTAAGAGTCATGTCATCATTGTTCATCAGGTTTTCACATGCATAAAAAATTTCTTTAACATAATCATGCTTTCAATATGTTCCATATCCTCTATCAATTTTGTCATAGAATTCATGATATCTATGGTTCATGATCATTAAGTAATCAAGCTTTCATCACATAATTATTTGCATATCATTTCCTTTATTATAACCATTTTTTCATTATGCAATCATTTGCATATCATTTTCTTTATCATAGCTATTCTTTCATTATGCAATCATTTGCATATCATTTCCTTTGTCATAGCTATTCTTTCATTATGCAATCATTTACATATCATTTCCTTTATCATAGCCCAAACTACAAAATCATGTGATGCCATGGAACGCGAGTCATCACGACACTGTAGTGTCTATGACGCCTTAGCGTTTGCATCGCTGAAGTGACTGATATGAGTACGTACTCGAGGACGCTCTTTGCTCCTCATATTCAAGGACACTCTTTGCTCCTTATACTCGCACATTTTGTGCTATATAACATCGTAGTGTTTGAACTGACTCCGTAGAGTCTATCTCGACCCCGAAGAGTCTATCTCGTACGGTAGTGCTATGACGTAACTGCTAGGACTCTATGGATATCCAACTATACCAAAGATTCTCAAGTGAACCTATGGTATACGAGTCATCTCGACACCATAGTGTCTATAACGCCGTAGTGTCTGATGGTGAGTACGTACTCAAGGACGCCCTTTGCTCCTCATACTCGCACTTTTTGTGCTATGTAACATCCTAGTGTTTGAACTCGACTCTGTAGAGTCTATCTCGACCCCGAAAAGTCTATCTCGACTCCGAAGAGTCTATCTCACACCATAGTGCTATGGCGCAGCTGCTAAGACTATTTTTGGATATCCAATTATACCAAAGACTTTCACACTAGTACTTGGGCAATTTATTTCCTTATAGATCAATCATCATTGTTCATATAATAGGGCAATTCACATCCCATTTTTCATCTGCAATATCCAATTCATCAAAACTATCAACCATAATTTGATAATGGGCATTTCATACCCAAAATCTGAAATCCGATTTAACTTAGATAAATCATTATTCCATATCCATGTATCATATATGCCATTTAATTTTTCTTTGTTCGACATACATTTTCATTATTATCAAAGTTGACTTATTGTAAGTTTTTTTCACATCAAATATATAAACAGATAAAAGAATGCATTCATTCATCTCACATATATAGTAAATAAATAAAATACACTCACATGTGCCATTTATTAGCTTGCCTCACTAAGATCTATTCGATCCTTTCTTTCATAGTACCTCAAACCTTCTTTTGATTCGGATCCGAACTTGAATAATCACATGAATTTAAACAACATTTGTTAGATTCAAATCTAACAAATTCTCAAACATGCTATCAAATCTAATCATTCGAATATATAAATTTCCTCTTTCCTTCCTTATACTATCCAAAACTCATATTGGTCCTTAATAACCATTTAGAACTTCCATTAATCCTTTTCAAGCTTACTAATTAACCTTAGATACAAAATGTATCAATTCTCATTTTCTGGCAGATTGCACTACCTTCAAAGAAATATTTCTATAAAATAATCTACAACTCGAAATTTGATTCCATTTGTTCTGAAAGAAAATAGATTCAATAATATTTTCAGCCATACAAATTAATAGCCCAAATTCAACTTGTACGATTTATGACGAATTTTCAAAGTCAATTACAATGCTGGAATTCGGAATAGACTAGTGTTCTAATTTTTGACCTTTCGTCACTTAAAAATTCATATCTTTTGACTCGAAACTCGAAATCAGTTTTCGTTTGTTGGAGGCGAAACTAAACGAACAAATCTTTACATCGATATAAAAATCATCATCTAAATTTTTTTGTAAAATTTATGGTGAATTTTCAAAGCCACTTCCAAAATTTCAATCTTCTACATAGCTTTCCATAATTAAATTCTAATTTATACTAACTTCTTATTATATTTCTACTTGTCAATTTAGTTCCGTCACTTGTTTCAAACACTAATTCATCATCTTATTCATCAAATAATTATTCAAAATAATTCCCTCAAATTTTCTTTCTTTGCCAAAATAGTCACTAAAATGCAAAGGTAAGAATTCAAGCTTCTTAGCTTTACAATTTAGTCCTCAAATCAACATTACTACCTTATTTCTATTATTTTAATCAGAAATCAGATTTAATCCTCATCCAATAATTCATTTCCTATGTAGTCACTTAATTTTGACAAATTATCAAAATGGTCACTAATTCGATTCAACATCGGTTTAGCATTCTAACATCAATTTCATATCTCCAACATCATTAATTACATGAATACACTCAAATTTCATAAAAATTAAGATTCGGTCCCTTAACTTTGAAGCTTTCCGAATTGGTCACTTAGCTTCTCTAGGCTCATTTTTCATCCAAACAACATTTTAACATGCTTAAATTAATTTTCCAACATAAGATCTTCATTTCCAAAAATTAACACTTAAATTCCCAAATTCTTCCTACTTGGCAATTTGGAAATCTAAACTTCCCAAGGACTTTATTTTAGTCCTAATGCCATAATCAAGCTTCTAAATTCATAATCTCTTCAAATCCACTAATAAAATAATTTTTACAATATTTTCCCTAAATTTCCAAACATGTCGAAATAGTCACTTTGAAAACTAGTTGAGGATTTTTCATTCCAACATCAAAATCAAGCTTATAGAATCATAAATCCAACCCTAAATAAAACCACAAATTCTAGGGTTAGGATTTATATCTTCAAACATGAAATTAATCTAAATCTAAGCTTTATTTCATCAAAACAACATTGAATTCATGTAATTCAAGTCCTAATTTCAACTTAGCACATCAATTCCCTAATTCTTTCTCATCAATAATTCAATTAGTTCTTCATAACACCATGTAATATTACTACCAAAATGTAGAACAAATTATTCTAAAGGATCATACCTTGAATCTTGCTTTAAAGCCTTCAAAATTGCCTTGAAAAATTTTTGTATTTTTTCTCTCTCCATCTCCATGGTTTTTGAAATATATTGGAGAAAGATGAACAATTTGTTCATCTTTATTTGACTTATGCCACATGTATATATCAAATTAAATATTTATTTAATTTAATCCTTATTCCAAAATTAACCTCCAACTAAATCATAATTTACATATTGTCATTCTAGTTCAATTCCAACCAAATCGCATTCAACTCTAACCAAACTAGAGTAATGCTTTCACATGGGAAATTACCACATTACCCATGGTACTTTCAAAATATTTCAAAATCACCATTGTGACCAAATTACCAAAACTAGTCACTTAAATCACAAAATTTTGCCATTTTGTAAAAATGGAACCAATTCTAGTTAGATTCCAACTAGAAACATTAAAATACTAATAAAAATAATATTTTATGAATTTTCCATGGCCTATGGAGCTACCTTTAAAATTCCAATTCGATCCAATTACCCGATAGTCACTTACTACGATTTTTCCAATTTTCGAACTACCAGGTAAAAATCTAAAATTCTCATAATTCTAATCTCCATAAATAAATACTTTTGACATACAAAATATTCCATAATTTTGTAAAAATTAAAATCTTGAAATTTTGACTCGATCCAATATACTAATAATTTACCCGAAATCTTTATCGGATTAATTTCTCTTAATAATCCTTTATCTGATATCTATATGATTAATTTCAACTCGAACTATTTCCTTTTTATCAGTCTCAATTACTGACATGAGACCTTCTCAATAGGTCACCCATCTTATGCCTTGAGCACGCTTAACTTTGCAGTTCAATCGAAATTTGATATCTTATACTGCATTTTTATTCCCGGGATCTACATCAGATTTTTCTCCATGATCTGTTTAATCTATGTATAGTATAAAATAATTACTGATAAATTCTTCAACCATTGGAAATGACTTTTATAACCTTTTTCTATCATATGGTAAAATTTCATAATTTTTCAGTTCAATCTGGGTATCCAAATTCTACTTAAACTTTGACTACGATTTTCCCAAAAATCGAAATATCAGATCAAACCAGTAATTTCTTATTCGATCCACACCAATAGGTGCTCTGTCTATTTATGAAATAAAACACCTAATCTTTTGGGAAATTACAACTTTGGTCCTTCAACTTTTCATATTTCAACTTGTACCACCCAAGTTTTAAAAATTTATCATTTTGGTCACTAAACTTTAACCTTAAATTCTCATTCCAAATTTTCCTTTGATTTTAACCAAATTTTGCGAGTATCCTATTTTACTCGTTCTTTATCACATGACACCTTAAAACCTCAGAAACTTCTTTTCTACAGTCCATAATTGAGAAAATCCTAACTTTTGCATTTTTGTCATTTTTGTCACTAAGTAAGCTTTTAAGTCCTTATCTTAGTACTAAATGACCCTAAATTAACATAGCAAACTTTGGGGGTATTACAATTCTTCCCCCTTAATAAAGTTCGTCCACAAAATTTTCAAAAAGTACATGTTTTAAATAGTTTCAGGTACTACTCTCTCATTTTCTTTCTTGATTTCCCAAATTGCCTCATCCACTTTATGGTTCCTCAAAAGGACTTTGACCCATGGAATTTTCTTATTCCTTATTCCTTTTAATTTCATATGGTAAGATTTTCATTGGTTCTTTCTCATACGTCAAGTATCGAGTTGTAACTCAACTTCTTTTGGGTTGATAACTTGAAAAGGGTCTGATCGATACCTTTGAAGCAAATTCACGTGAAATATATCACGAGTCTTGTTCGCCTCCAAAGGTAAAGTCAATTAATAAGTCATTTATCCATATTTCTTTTAAAAGTTTCTCACGATCTAATGAATCTGAGTCCAAGCTTTCCTTTTAACCAAAGCATAGTACTTTTTTTTCGAAGGTGGAACTTCCATATATACTTTGTTTCTGAATTTAAACTCAATATTCTTTTTCTTTTTATCCGCATGTACCTACTGTCGATCTGTAGCTGCTTTAGAACTATTTTAAAGAATACTCATTTTATCTTCTAATTCTCAAATTAAACATCAATATCGAACTGTACATCTTTATCTGGAGGTAATCCTAGTAATTCATCCGAAAACACATTTAGAAATTCCCTTACAATCAGAGTATCCTCTAAATTCTTATCTAATTTTTTGCAATTTCGCTAGGTATGCTAGGTACGCTTCACAACCATACACAATATTTTCTGAGTAATCACTGTAGAGATCACCAACTTAAACAATCATTTCTTTCTTTCTCTATGATCATCCCAGATCTATCATATTCTGGAAATATACTTTAATTACTCCTTATATTTTACATCTACATCTCCTGTAGATAGCCAATTTATCTCAAGATTGACCTTAAATTCATAGAATGATTATTCTATTCCTTAGTTTACTAATAGGCAGTTCTTACTGATTCATATCACTCTATCTTTGTAACCAAATGGTTTGCTGATAATCATATAAAATCTCTTCAGTCAGTATTATACCAACTACATACTATTTTAAACCATTAAACTCACCCCATTATCATAGACAGTGCGGGTGACTGTTATGAATTTAATTATTAACAAAATATTTCTTTTATGAACTAGTTGTCATTATACGATCTTAATTACCCTCTAAAATTTTTTTCCAGATCATCATTGCGGGAAAATTATTATTGTACTAGTTCTTTATTATATAGATAACTCATTCTGGTTAGGGGTTAACTACCATATTTATTTCATTGTATTGTATCCACTATGGGTCTTTCTTAACTCTCGAAATTCGTCATCTGACGAAATCTAATAGCATCTTATTTTTCTTATAACCATTAGAGTCTCATTCATACTATTGAGGAGCTACACCAAGGTATACAAGCAATATATCAGTAGCATCACATCCTAGGGGCATGTACACTTTAACAAAATCATATTGGACTCGGTTTAACCTCCAGAATCGGCTAAAACTTTGCTCTGATACCAATAAATGTAACACCCTCAACGTATATTCGATATTCGAATACACATTAAAGATGTTACTAAATGATTTGCACTGATTTTCAGATTTTTTTTAACCACTACACAATAAACAACCAACTGGATTTAAAATCGTTTAAAGCATATTCTCTAATATTTTAATTCTTCAAACTGATTCATGATGCTAGATCGTACAGAAAACTACTTGTTTAAAATTTATACATGCCCCACTAGACTAGGATGTAGTGATACTTACTGATAATACAAGTTAACTTGATTTAATGATGTGTAGCTCCTCCTTTGCTATCTCGTTCAAAGTACCTACGTGTGATGCACAACACACGTTAAGTATATCTTATTGAAACATAATCATAATAATATAAACAATGATTATAATAACACCACTCTGCAAGATGTCAAATGATTTTCAATTGCAGTTGATAATATTTATCATTTATAGAATTGCCTTACTTGTATAATTTATTTGTCCAATATAATATTCAAATCATAAGATTTGATCTGTCTTACCAGTCTTGTACACGTTAAGCTTTTTAGCTTTAGCTACTTCCATAATTGCATTTCAAAAATTATAGCCCAGTATAAAATCAAGCTATCTGAAATGTAGAATTTATCAAGTATCATAACTATCTTAAAAGTCATGTCATCATTGTTCATCAGGTTTTCACATGCATAAAAAAATTTCTTTAACATAATCATGCTTTCAATATGTTCCATATTCTCTATCAATTTTGTCATAGAATTCATGATATCTATGGTTCATGATCATTAAGTAATCATACTTTCATCACGTAATTATTTGCATACCATTTCCTTTATTATAACCCTTATTTTTTATGCAATCATTTGCATATCATTTCCTTTATCATAGCTATTTTTTCATTACGCAATCATTTGCATATCATTTCCTTTATCATAGCTATTCTTTCATTTTACAATCATTTGCATATCATTTCCTTTATCATAGCTATTCTTTCATTATGCAATCATTTACATATCATTTCCTTTATCATAGCCCAAAGTACAAAATCATGTGATGCCATGGTACGCGATTGATCACGACACCTTAGTGTCTATGATGCCTTAGCGTCTACATCGCCGAAGCAACTGATATGAGTATGTACTCGAGGATGCTCTTTACTCCTCATATTCAAGGACGCTCTTTGCTTCTTATACTCACACATTTTGTGCTATATAACACCGTAGTGTTTGAACTAACTCTGTAGAGTCTAACTCGACTCCGTAGAGTCTATCTCGAACCCGAAGAGTCTATCTCGACCTCGAAGAGTCTATCTCGCACGGTAGTGCTATGACGCAGGCGCTTGGATTCTATGGATATCCAAATATACCAAAGATTCTCAAGTGAACCTATGGTATATGAGTCATCTCGACACCGTAGTGTCTATAATGCAGTAGCGTCTGATGGTGAGTACATATTCAAGGACGCCCTTTGCTCCTCATACTCGCACTTTTTGTGCTATGTAACACCGTAGTGTTTAAACTCGACTCTGTAGAGTCTATCTCGACCCCGAAGAGTTTATCTCGACTCTGAAGAGTCTATCTCGCACCATAGTGCTATGGTGCAACTGCTAAGACTCTTTTTGGATATCCAATTATACCAAAGACTCTCACACTAGTACTTGGGAAATTTATTTCCTTATAGATCAATCATCATTGTTCATATAATAGGGCAATTCACATCCCATTTTTCATCTGCAATATCCAATTCATCAAAACTATCAACCATAATTTGATAATGGGCATTTCATACCCAAAATCTAAAATCCAATTTAACTTAGATAAATCATTATTCCATATCCATGTATCATATATGCCATTTAATATTTCGTTGTTCAGCATACATTTTCATTATTATCAAAGTTGACTTATTGCAAGTATTTTTCACATCATATATATAAACAAATAAAAAATGCATTCATTCATCCCACATGTATAGTAAATAAATAAAATCCACTCACCTGGGCCATTTATTAGCTTGCCTCACTAAGATCTATTCGATCCTTTCTTTCATAGTACCTCAAACCTTCTTTCGATTCGGATCCGAACTTGAATAATCACATGAATGTAAACAACATTTGTTAGATTCAAATCTAACAATTCCTCAAGCATGCTATCAAATGTAATCATTCGAATATATAAATTTCCTTTTTCCTTACTTATACTATCCAAAACTCATTTGGTCCTCAATAACCATTTAGAACTTCCATTAATCATTTTCAAGCTTACTTAATTAACCTTAGATACAAAATGTATCAATTCTCATTTTCTGGCAGATTGCACTACCTTCAAAGAAATAATTCTATGAAATAATCTACAACTCAGAATTTGATTCCATTTGTTCTCAAAGAAACTAGATTCAATAAGCTTTTCAATCATATAAATTAATAGCCCAAATTCAACTTGTACGATTTATGGCGAATTTTCAAAGTTAATTACAATGCTGGAATTCTGAACAGACTGGTGTTCTAATTTTTGACCTTTCGTCACTTAAAAATTCATATCTTTTGACTTGAAACTCAAAATTAGTTTTCGTTTGTTGGAGGCGAAACTAGATGAACAAATCTTTACATCGATATAAAAATTATCATCTAAACATTTTTGTAGAATTTATGGTGAATTTTCAAATTCACTGCCAAAATTTCAATCTTCTACATAACTTTCCATAATTAAATTCTAATTAATACTAACTTCTTCTTATTTTTCTACTTGTCAATTTAGTTCCATCACTTGTTTCAAACCACCAATTCATCATCTTCTTCATCAAATAATTTTTCAACATAATTCCCTCAAATTTTCTTTCTTTGCCAAAATAGTCACTAAAATGCAAAGGTAAGAATTCAAACTTCTTATCTTTACAATTTAGTCATCAAATCAACATTACTACCTTATTTCTATTATTTTAATTAGAAATCAGATTTAATCCTCATCCAAGAATTCATTTCCTATGTAGTCATTTAATTTTGACAAATTATCAAAATGGTCACTAATTCGATTCAACATCGGTTTAGCATTTTAACATCAATTTCATATCTCCAACATCATTAATTACATGAATACACTCAAATTTCATAAAAATTAAGATTCGGTCCCTTAACTTTGAAGCTTTCCGAATTGGTCACTTAGCTTCTCTAGGCTCATTTTTCATCCAAACAACATTCTAACATGCTTAAATTAATTTTCCAACATAAGATCTTCATTTCCAAAAATTAACACTTAAATTCCCAAATTCTTCCTACTTGGCAATTTGGAAATATAAACTTCCCAAGGACTTTATTTCAGTCCTAATGCCATAATCAAGCTTCTAAATTCATAATCTCTTCAAATCCACTAATAAAATAAATTTACAATATTTTCCCTAAATTTCCAAACATGTCGAAATAGTCACTTTGAAAACTAGTTGAGGATTTTTCATTCCAACATTAAAATCAAGCTTATAGAATCATAAATCCAACCCTAAATAAAACCCCAAATTCTAGGGTTAGGGTGTATGTCTTCAAACATGAAAGTAATCTAAATCTAAGCTTTATTTCATCAAAACAACATTGAATTCATGTAATTCAAGACCTAGTTTCAACTTAGCACATCAATTCCCTAATTCTTTCTCATCAATAATTCAAGTAGTTCTTCATAACACCAAGAAATATTACTACCAAAATGTAGAGAATTGAATGTAGAACAAATTATTCTAAAGGATCATACCTTGAATCTTGCTTTAAAGCCTTCAAAATTGCTTTGGAAAATTTTTGTATTTTTTTCTCTGTCCATCTCCATGGTTTTCGAAATATATTGGAGAAAGATGAACAATTTGTTCATCATAATTTACATATTGCCATTCTAGTTCAATTTCAACCAAATCCCATCCAACTCTAACCAAAATAGAGTAATGCTTTCACATGGGAAATTACCACATTACCCATGGTACTTTCAAAATATTTCAAAATCGCCATTGTGACCAAATTACCAAAACTAGTCACTTAAATCACAAATTTTTGTCATTTTTCAAAAATGGAACCAAGTCTAGTTAGATTCCAACTAGAAACATTAAAATATTCATAAAATAATATTTTATGGATTTTCCATGGCCTATGGAACTACCTTTAAAATTCCAATTCGATCCGATTACCCGATAATCACTTACTACGGTTTTCCAATTACTGATAAATTCTTCAACCCTTGGAAATGACTTTTATAACCTTTTTCTATCATATGATAAAATTTCATAATTTTTCAATTCGATCTGGGTATCCAAATTCTACTTAAACTTTGACTACGACTTTCCCAATAATCGAAATATCTGATCAAACCAGTAATTTCTTATTTGATCCACACCAATTGGTGCTTTATCTATTTATGAAATAAAACACCTAATCTTTTGGGAAATTACAACTTTGGTCCTTCAACTTTTCATATTTCAACTTGTACCACCCAAGTTTTAAAAACTTATCATTTTGGTCACTAAACTTTAACCTTAAATTCTCATTCCAAATTTTCCTTGTATTTTAACCAAATTTTGCGAGTATCTTATTTTACTCGTTCTCTATCACATGACACCTTAAAACCTCAGAAACTTCTTTTCTACAGTCCATAATTGAGAAAATCCTAACTTTTGCATTTTTGTCATTTTAGTCACTAAGTAAGCTTTTAAGCCCTTATCTTAGTACTAAATGACCCTAAATTAACATAGCAAACTTTGGGGTATTACACCTTTCATATTAAAAATTGAGCGAGAAACCAAGTCTTGGACCAAATTGTGTGTTTGTTTGGTTGTTTTACCTTGTTTTTAACGGATATGCACTTTGAAAACATTTATGTTTTTTTGTTATATCCCTCACCATGAACTATTCTAATATTTTGTGGGAGATGTTTGTGTTGAACGTTGTTTTATGTTTTAGTTTTTGATAATAAATCTGCCTTGGTAATGTTTTATCTATTCGGCATACTTTGATATTTTCTAAATACTATGCCAAGCGAAAGCTGGCACTGTTGGCCCATTGCTCCTCAATATCTTAATAGACTTTGTGTGGCAACGATTAAGTTGTTGAATACTAAGGAGAGAAGCTTCGAGAGAAGTCGTTCAAGTAGATTAACTTACTTTGGGAGTGAAATCTACCCCTTAGGAGTATAGATTGGATCTTAATCAAATTGGTTTATTTAAAAGCGCACACTATAGAGATATAGGGGTTTTTACATGATCAATTTAGGGAAATGACCATCGAGAGAGGCTTTGCTAATTTTGAATCTACTCGGCAAGCAATGCCAAGACAAGCTGTTATTAAAGGCTGGCACGTCATGAATAGCGTGAAAACCAGGCATTCTCTGGCAACACTCATCATTCATCAAAAGCACATTCCTTGCAAACGTCTTTACTTTACTCTTATTTCTTTTCTATTCAATTATTTCCAAAACCAACTTCAAAACAAAACAACTTTTTCTCAAGGCAAGTAACAATCAAGACAATCGAATTCCAAGTCAATCTCTGTGGGATCGATACTCAGCTTAACTGTTGTATTACTTGCAGACCGTGTATACTTGCACGCAAAAGACTCATCTTGGCACTATTTTATACTTTTCCAGTACATATCTTCTGCCCCTTTTTCCCAGCATTCACCTAGAGAGTCTACAAGTTTTTGGGGTCGTTACTGGGGATTACAACGAAATTGATTGTTTTTAAATTTTTACTTGTCTTTCTATTATTTTTGTTTTTATTTTTGTTTTTTGTTTTTATCGGTGTATGACCAGAAGCCACCATGTGGTGGACGAGTGGCCATACCATCCGAAAATTGAGAAAACCTTGTGGAGGTTAAAAAGAAGTTTTCGAGAGGTGAATAATCAAGGTAATAGAGGGAATGATGTGGTGAACAATGAAGGAAATCCAATTAACAATGAGATACCACCACCACCTGTTGTCCCAATTGTTGATGAAGAGATACCTATTAGAGAACATTCGGCACCAACCATTGACAATTTGATGCCAGGACTTGTTGGCACAGAGGTAAATGCTATCAATTTCGAACTTAAGCCGATAATGATTTAAACTCTTTTGAATGTAAGTCAGTTTAATGGAGCACTTACGGGAGATCTGAGGTAACATCTGAAGTAGTTCATGAAGATTTGCCAGTTATTTCAACAAACTGGAGTACCTGAAGATACCGTGAAGCAGAAGTTATTCATTTTTTCCTTGAGAGATAGAGCTAAGGCATGGCTCAATTCTTTTCCACCTGGCTCAGTTACTTCATGGACAGACCTTTGCCAAAAGTTTTTGACAAGATTCCAACGCCAACACTCACTGCTAAGCTGCGAGGTGAGATCATTACATTCAGGCAGGCTAAGGATGAGACCTTATATAATGTTTGGGAAAGATTTAAAGATCTGTTGAGAATGTGTCCAATGCATGGATTCCTGAATTAGACCCAAATACAAACCTTCTACAATGGATTGAATGCACAAACGAGGACTGTTGTTGATGCTTAAGCAGTCAGTTCGTTGCTTGACAAGAAGTATACCGAGGCTGTTGACATTCCTGAGAGGATTACAATCAATGATTTTGAATATCCTATTGCTAGACTTGGGATCAGAACCAAAACCAGTGGGAAATTTTAGGCTGATGAACTAACGTCCATCCATGCTGAGATTTCCAACCTTACCAGCATGGTGAGAACGTTGCAAAAGAACAATAAGTCCCAAGAAGATAAAGCATTAGACACATTCTGCAAAATTTGTGGAGAGAACCATCATGTGGATGAATGCCCTGCCAGCCCTAAATCAGTAAATTTTGTTGGCAATGTTAATTGTTACTATAATCCTAACTCCAATACTTATAATGCAGGTTGGAGACAACACCCTAACTTAGAATGGGGAAATCAAGGTTGTAACCAGTACAATGCCCATCGCCGGAATACCCAGAGGCAAAATAACAATGCCATGCCAGCTTTCAACAACAATGTCATGCCAGCATTCTATCAGAATGCCATACAACAGATTGCTCAAAACAATTTCCAGCAAGGGCAGAGACTCAACTAAGGAGGTACTCTCACAGAGTACATGGAGAGGAATGATGCCACAGTCCAGAGTTTGGCAGCATCAATGGGAAATTTAGAAGTCCAGCTTGGGCAGATTGCCAGTGCGCTCAGCATTCAACCCCAATGAGCATTTCCAAGTGACACAGAGGATGCTCGACACAAAGACAATGATCAATGCAAAACTATAACTCTTCAGAGTGGTAAGCAGTGTGAGATGGAGAAGGTTGCTCAGCAGCCAATTAATTGCCAGATTGGGAAGTCGTGCCGACAAATAACCCCAGAAAAGTAGAGAAAGAGGAAATAAAAATAAATGATGCTAGAACCGATGCCAAATAGTATACCGATGCCAGTACTGATGCCAACACTGCCTTGGCAAAGCCAGTAGAGCCGACACATGTTTATTTGCCACCACCATTTCCAGCAAGACTTCAAAAACATAAGCAAGACTAGCAATTCAAGCGCTTCTTGAAAGTTCTTAAGCAATTGCAAATCAACATTCCATTGGTAGATGCCCTTGAGCAAATGCCCAACTATGTCAAATTCATGAAGGATATTCTATCCAAAAAGAGGAAGTTGGGAGACTTTGAAACTGTTACTCTTACTGAGGGATGTAGTGCCATGATCCTAAACTGATTGCCACCAAAGCTGAAAGATCCGGGAAGTTTCACTATCCCCTGCACCATTGGCAACAAATTCATGGGCAAGGCACTATGTGACCTAGGAGCTAGCATCATCTTGATGCCAATGTCAGTTTTTAGGAAGTTTGCCATAGAAGCAAGACCTACCACGGTGACACTTCAGCTGACATACCAATCTTATGCACATCCCAAGGGTAAGATTAAGGATGTGTTGGTAAAGGTAGACAAATTTATTTTTCCAGCTGATTTTATCATTTTGGATTATAAGGCTGATGTTAATGTCCCGATTATTTTGGGTAGACCTTTCCTTACCACGGGTAGGGCTTTGATTGATGTTCATAAAGGGGAACTAACAATACACATGAATGGCCAACATATTACATTTATATGCAGATGATCCTGATGAATGCCATGTAGAGGAGACGAAGGAGTCCATTTACACTTTGGTCATGCCAGGATACATAATTTGATGCCATCAACTTAGATGGCATAGCTGAACTGTTTGAGGAACCTGAAGAAACAGTCATGGAGGCTGAAGAGACAAATTATTTTGAGCCACTATAGTTGGTCGGGAGAGAGATTAAAGTACCTAAACCATCAATTGAGGAGCCACCAGAGTTTGAACTAAAACCACTGCCAAATCACTTGAAGTATGCTTATTTAGGTAAACACTCAACTCTGTCAGTGATCATTGCCACTGATCTCACTAATAATCAAGAGGAAAGATTGCTGGAAATATTAAGCAATTATAAGCAAGCATTGGGTTGGACTTTGGAAGACATCTGAGGTATTAGCCCAACCATTTGTATGCACAAGATTATCTTGGAGGACTACCATGGCAAGACCATTGAAGGCCAAAGAAGGCTAAACCCGAGCATGAAAGAGGTAGTGAAAAAAGAGATCATAAATTGGCTTGATGCCAGGATTATTTATCCTATTTTTGATAGCTTTTGGGTTAGCCCGGTGTAATGCGTGTCAAAGAAGAGTGGCATGACCGTGGTACAAAATAGTAAAGCTAAATTGATTCCCTCCAGAACTCTCACAGGATGAAGACTGTGTATGGACTATAGGAGGCTGAATAATGCCACGAGGAAGGACCACTTCCTATTGCCATTCATCGACCAGATGTTAGACGGGTTGGCAGGTAAAGCTTTCTATTATTTTTTAGATGGTTACTCAGGTTATAATCAGATTGCCATCGCCCCTGATGATCAAGAGAAGACCACATTCACGTGTCCATATGGGACGTTTGCGTTTAGAAGGATACCATAAGACCTATGTAACCGACAACATTTCAACGTTGCATGATGTCCATTTTTTCCAATATAATAGAACACAACATGGAAGTATTCATGGATAATTTCTCAATGTTTGGAAAAACATTTGAGGAATGTCTTCAATGTTTGGAGCAAGTCTTGAAGAGATGCATAGAGACAAACCTAGTGTTGAATTGGGAAAAATGCCACTTCGTGGTGAAGGAGGGCATTGTTCTCCGGCACAAGGTAACCAAGAGAGGATTGGAAGTTGATCAAGCAAAAGTGAGGTAATTAAGCAATTACTGCCTCCAACAAGTGTCAAAGGAATAAGGAGTTTTTTAGGACATGCCAATTTTTACAGCGTTTTATTAAAGACTTTTCAGAAATTGCCAAACCTTTATGTTTTTTATTAGAACATAATGCCACTTTTGCATTTGACGATTCTTGTTTGAGAGCATTTCAGGAACTTAAAGAGAAGTTGATCAATACCCCTATAGTTGTGCCACCTGACTGGAATGAGCCTTTCGAGCTCATGTGCGATCCCAGTGACTATGCCGTTGGAGCAGTCTTGGGATAAAGGCATGGCAAGGTTTTCCATGCCATCTACTATGCCAGCCGAACCTTGAATGAAGCACAATTGAACTACTCTACGATCGAGAAAGAATTTCTCGTTGTTGTATTTGCTTTTGACAAATTTAGATCTTATTTAATTGGTAACAAAGTTGTGATTTTTACAGATCATTCGGCATTGAAGTATCTCTTGGAAAAGAAGGATGCCAAGCCCAGAATAATCTGATGGACGCTCCTACTTTAAGAATTCGATCTTGAGATCCGAGACAAAAAAGGCAGTAAAAACTTAGTAGTTGACCACCTCTCACGTTTAGAGCATTATATTCAAGATGGTAAGACCAATTTTATAAGCGATGAATTTTCTAACGAGTATTTGCTTGCAGTTAATGTCATGCCATGGTATGCCGACATCGTCAATTACTTGGTAAGTAACATACTACCACCAGACTTGGCATACAATGCCAAGAAAAGGTTCTTGCGAGAAGTTAGGCAATACTATTGGGACGGGCCAATATTGTTCAAACAGTGTGCCGATCAGGTGATCCGCCAGTGTGAGCCCGAGGATGAGCAGAATAACATATTGCATTTGTGCCATGCCGCACCGTATGAAGGTCACTTTGCGGGGATAAAGACTACTGCCAAGGTGCTGCAGTCATGATTCTTTTGGCCCACACTATATAAGGATGCCCACGAGTATACCAAGGCGTGTAACCGATGCCAATGGGCAGTGAATATCTCTGACAAATACCAACTATCGCTCTAAAACATTATGCTTGTGGAGTTATTTGATGTATGGGGGATAGACTTTATGGGTCCTTTTCCACCCTAATTTGGTAATTATATATTCTTGTGGCTGTTGACTATGTATCTAAATGGGTAGAAGCTGTTGCCCTGCCAACAAACGATGCCAAGGTCGTTGCCAAGTTCTTGCATAAGCACATTTTTACTAGATTTAGCGCCCCTAGAGTGATTATTCATGATGAGGGCACCCATTTTAAATGTAATCTAATCTCTAAAGCTTTGTGTAGGTGATAAGTGTTCAAAAGTACTATTTTTATTACCCTTTTTACTCATATTATTGTTAGACTTAAGCTTATATTAGTTACATAATTAGTTATTCATGCATTAATTCATGTTTCTTTCCACTGTTGAGCTTGATTACATAACTTGGTGATTTTTGTGGAAAAAGATGCTGCTTTGGTGTGTTTTTGTGTGTGTATGTGCAGGATCACTTGCCAAAGCAATGCCGAGCTAGTTGCCAGGGCAATGCATGAAGGATATGCCGAGCTAGTTGCCAGGGCAATGCATGAAGGAGACGCCGAACCAGTTGCCATGGAAATTGTCGACAAAGAGAAAATGCAATAGGGATGTCGAAATTGATGACTAGACAAGCCCAAGATGACGTGGAGCAAAGCCCAAACCCAAAGGAATTTGATTTCCATGCAGAGATTAAAGAAGAATTAAATTCCAAGAAGATAGGAGAAGTTCTAGTAGGAATACAATTATAATAAAGAATTATATTCTTTAAAGATAATTTAATTCCAACTCAAACTCCTCCTCAAAGAAGGACTTTGGCCTAGCCCTATAAATAGCAAGGAGATTTCGACAATTCAGGAGAGCAAGAGGGAAATTTCGACAAGTCCAAGGGGAGCAAGAGGAGAGGATTTTCGACAACTCCAACGGGCAAGAAAGAAGAGATTTCAACAAGATAGCAAGGAGGGAGAGAGTTCGATTTCTTCTTCTTCTTTGCTTCCATTAGATTCATGGTTTGGGGATTATTCTTTGTATATATTTTGAACCCAACCATGAACTAACTTGACTGGTTGGGGTTATTGTGTTTTGTTGTTGTGAGAAATAATTGGATTTTGTTTAGGTAATAAGAGTTTGCACTTTTCTATTCAAGGTTTACTCATTCTTGGCTTTTATTCTTGTTTGCGAGTGAATTGGGAGAGGATCTCGTAACTTCATCTATTTATCTAATATCGGGAGAGTTAGATTTAAGAAACGAATGAGTATGGTCTTTATTCAATCTATTGATGGTGAAGATTAATCCGGCTTAGGAATAAGTTAAGGATTTCAACGGCTAAGAGGAGCGTAAGATTGGTTGTTGTTCACCCTTTATTCACGCAGGGATGTATTATCAAGGCATGCACAAGTAGCTAGAGTTTCGACTTAGGGATAAGAAGAAACCATTGAAGAACGCTCTGCCGAACCTTGAAGGTTGCTGCCCAGACGCCCAAGTAGTTGCCCAGGCAACCATCGATTAGTTGCCAAGGCAACCCCGTTGTGCAAGTTGCCACGGCAACTGATTTGCCCGTGCACTCTTTTACCAAAACGATCCAATCGGCTATCACACCTCAACTCACGATAACCTGGCCTATCTCTCTCTCATTCGATCTCATCCTTTCTTTTACCTTATTTAGTTTCTAGATTAGTTAAACTTCTATAATCTTTTATTTGTGTTTTTATTTTTACAGTGCAGTAACTTAAGCAAAGTGGCCCAAACCAATCCCTGTGGAGACGATACTCGATACTCATATCACTTTATTACTTGCGGCGTGTATACTTGCACATTTGCGTAGCACTTATTACACGCAACAAGTTTTTGGCGCCGTTGCCGGGGATTGGCAATTGGTCTTAGTTGTTTTTGTTATTGCATTTTTCTCTTAGTTTTACTAACTTTTCTTTTTGTTTGTTTTATCAAAAAAAAATTTAGGTGCGCTACAAGTTAAGGGACATCAACATGTCGGGAAATAAAAGCCGATCTATTCGAGAGATGATGTTGGAAGATATGAATCAATCCAATCAAGAGTTTCTTGCACCCTTTGATGATTACCTATACCAACCGAGAAAAGCTCAAAGAACTTATACTGTGGAAAAATCTTGTGCTATGTGTGGAGAACATCATGTGTTTGAAAATTGCCCTCACATTTTCGGTGCATATAACTACATGGAGGACCATAGAGGGAACCAGCAGCAAAATTCTTCATGGTATGGTCAAAAAGCTCAATTTTTTTTTACCATAACAATTTTGCTGCAGCAACAGATATGCCATGGCAATGTAGTCATTTTCAAGAGAATTCCAATTCCCTGGAGGAAACGTTACTAGCTTCATTGGCTAGACTTGATGGATCAATTGAAGAGATTCGAGAGCTATCAAAATATATGGATACGAGGATAACTCAGTGGGATGCAACCTTAGGGGATTCAGAAGATCAATTGGGGAGATCCACATATGTCATGGATAACATGCACCAACAATTTATTCCTAGGGATACTGACGTCCTAAGGCAAGAGGATAAGGAGCAATGCAAAGAAATCTCTCTGATGTGTGAGGAACAACTAAAACCTCAAAGTCAAGAGGATGCCAATGAGAGAGACTGCCCAACACATGATGAGCTTGAACAACAAATTGCCTCGGCAATGATTGAGGAGCCTGAACAGAGCAATTCCGCGACAACACTCGGTGAAGCTGAGAACAACAATACTACATCAAATTCTGAGGAACCTGATACCCAGAAAGTTATAACGTTGATGTTGAAGCAGGAATGTGTAGATTGCTCTCATCTACAATTGCCACGATAATTACACGACCACATGCAAGATCAACGAGATGATAATACTTTGCCAATGAAATATGAGCAGGTAATAGTTGAACCTTTTGAATTCTTTAAAAACTCACCTCGTCCATTGCGGTATGTCTTGAGGAACCGAGGTTGGTAGATTTGAAGCCATCAAAATCTCTACCGATGGAGATGTTTGAGAGGCCAAAGAAAAAGGTGTTTGGATTCATAAAGCTCTTGAAAAATTGATTCTTCCCTTGACTTAAAGCAAAATTTGACAATCGATTGCCACGGCAATTGGCTTGAGCAAAGAATTGCCACGACAACAAAGGCTACTTCCAACCATGATAGAAGTCGACAAGAATGAGGTAATTGAATGGTTGAGAATGGATATAATTTTTCCTATTAATATATTTGTGCCTTCAGGAATAGTAGCAAGGTGGAGAGTATACATAGACTACAAGCGAACAAAGAAGAAAGACACATCCACCATGGTAATGCAAAAGGGAGTAGCTGGGAGCACATTGGCCCAACTCTTTTTGGGCAATATTGTCGCCCGATGGAGGGTAAGGATGGACTATAAGAAGTATCGGAAACGACTCTCCTCAAGTTTTCTCAGATATGCAGTAACATTAGAAGTGGTCACTTTAGGAGATGCCTGAGCATGCTCTCCTTTCAATATTTTCTTTTTCTTTTTATTTTCATTTTTAGGAGATATTTTATTTTTCTTCGTTATCTTTAGTTTTCAGGTTTTCTTTATTTTCTTTTCCAAAACAAGACTCACAACCACCATGCTAAGGAAATTTACTGCTGACTACTTGCCACAACAACCACAACAGAAACTGGTGATGCCCAGGCAACAACAATGGCTTTGGCAACTACTGATGCACATGCAAGTAAACCTGCATCGGCAAACAAGGACCAAATCAAGGCAATGCTATTCACGCGGTACCAGCCACAAGCATTCAACCACTGACCGAAAATTGAATCAAGAAAACGGCACGAAGGAAACTCATCACTCGATGTGACGACCTCTCTGACTAACTCATTTCATTTAGGTTCTTTTAAATTTTGTTTCACTTTTACGTGCATTGAGGACAATGTTTCTCTCGAGTTTGGGGGGGTGTTGGTTTCTAGTTAGTTTCATGATTAGTTGCATTCATTTTTAGCAATCACATATAGGTTGCATATGTTACTTGCCATGCCTTTAATTGGATTTAATTGCTTAAGACTTGTTGAATATCCAATGATGAATTTTTGCCACTGCACTTAATTGAAAGAACCTTTAATTTTAGGATTGCATGAAAAGAACTTAGAATTTTACTATGATGCTGAATTTTTTTTACACGGTTGTGGCTTGTTGGTTGAAAGAAACTTAGTGAACATAGGTTGCTTAAAATTTGGGTAAATTTAAAATTGAAAATTAAAAGTTAATTTCTTGCTAGAGGTGCCCAAAACTGGCTCTAGTAGTAAATACACTTTCTTGCTAGAGGTGCCCGAAACTGGCTCTAGTAGTTAATGCACATTAAAGAATCGCTAGAGGTGCCCGAAATTGGCTCTAGTCGACTAAAATAAAATAAGAAATTGCTTACTTTGCTAGAGGTGCCCGAAATTGGCTCTAGTGAAAATAAAAATAAATGCCCCGGCAATTAAATTGATAAAAGCCTATTGTTCACATAGAATCTTGAAAATCAACTTGTACACAACTACACACACATTGTCATGAGCATTATAGTTTTGTTCCGGGTAATTTTTGTACTATCCGAAAAATTAAAAGGTGATCATACATTGTGCCACGGTTCTGAGGTTTGAATTCAAGTTTGAAGCATGTCTTTGATGATTAAAGTCTTGGCAGGTAATTGTTAGTTTGCATTGCTTGAGGACAAGCAATAGTTCGAGTTTGGGGGTGTGATAAGTATTCAAAAGTAATATTTTTATTACCCTTTTTACTCATATTATTGTTAGACTTAAGCTCATATTAGTTGCATAATTAGTTATTCATGCATTAATTCATGTTTCTTTCCACCGTTGAGCTTGATTACATAACTTGGTAGTTTTTGTGGAAAATATGCTGCTTTGGTGTGCTTTGTGTGTGTATGTGCAGGATCACTTGCCAAAGCAATGCCGAGCTAGTTGCCAGGGCAATGCATGAAGGAGACGCCGAGCCAGTTGCCATGGCAATTGTCGACAAGAGCAAAGGTGATATGGTAGTCGAAATTGATGACTATACAAGCCCAAGATGACGTGGAGCAAAGCCCAAACCCAAATGAATTTGATTGCCATGTAGAGATTAAAGAAGAATTAAATTCCAAGAAGATAGGAGAAGTTCTAGTAGGAATACACTTATAATAAAGAATTATATTCTTTAAAGATAATTTAATTCCAACTTAAACTCCTCCTCAAAGAAGGACTTTGGCCTAGCCCTATAAATATGAAGGAGATTTCGACAATCAATAGAGAGGAAGAGAGGGGAATTTCGACAAGTCCAAGGAGGGCAAGAAGAGAGAATTTTCGGCAAGCATCTAGGGCAAAGAGGATTTCGACAAGCCTCATTCTTCATCTTTTTCTTTCTTGTTCGATTGGATTCATGCTAGGGATTAATTATCTTGTGTTTCTTTGGAACCTAGCCATGAACTAAATCTACTTGGCTATGGTTATTGTGTTTTGTGGTTGTGAGAAACTATTGGTTTTTGTTTAGGTAATAAGAGTTTGCACCTTTCTATTTCAAGGTTTATTCATTCTTGGTTCTTATTCTTGTTTGCGAGTGAATTGGGAGAGGATCTCGTGATTTTATCTATTTATCTAATATCGGGAGAGTTAGATTCAATAAACGAATGAATATGATCTTTATTCAATCTATTGATGGTGAAGATTAATCCGGCTTAGGAATAAGTTAAGGATTTCAACGGCTAAGAGGAGCGCAAGATTGGTTGTTGTTCACCCTTGATTCACGCAGAGATGTATTATCAAGGCATGCACAAGTAGCTAGAGTTTTGACTTAGGGATAAGAAGAAACCATTGAAGAACGCTCTGCCGAACCTTGAAGGTTGCTGCCCAGACGCCCAAGTAGTTGCCCAGGCAACCATCGATTAGTTGCCAAGGCAACCCCGTTGTGCAAGTTGCCACGGCAACTGATTTGCCCGTGCACTCTTTTACCAAAACGATCCAATCGGCTATCACACCTCAACTCACGATAACCTGGCCTATCTCTCTCTCATTCGATCTCATCCTTTCTTTTACCTTATTTGCTTTCTAGATTAGTTAAACTTCTATAATCTTTTAATTGTGTTTTTATTTTTACAGTGCAGTAACTTAAGCAAAGTGGCCCAAACCAATCCCTGTGGAGACGATACTCGATACTCATATCACTTTTTACACGCCAAAAACTTGTTGCGTGTGATAAGTGCTACGCAAATGTGCAAGTATACACGTCGCAAGTAATAAAGTGATATGAGTATCGAGTATCGTCTCCACAAGGATTGGTTTGGGCCACTTTGCTTAAGTTATCAGACCGTGAAAAAATAAAAACACAATTGATAATAGAGGTTTTAATTAACGAGAAAAGTAAAAGCAATAAACTAAAAGAATAGATGAAAGAAAAAGAGAGAGATAGGCCAGGTTATAGTGAGTTGAGGTGTGATAGCCGATTGGATCGTTTTGGTAAAAGAGTGCACGGGCAACTCAGTTGCCGTGGCAACTTGCACAATGGGGTTGCCTTGGCAACTAATCGATGGTTGCCTAGGCAACTAATTGGGCATCTGGGCAGCAACTTCAAGGTTCGACGGAGCGTTCTTCAATGGTTTCTTCTTATCCCTAAGTCGAAACTCTAGCTACTTGTGCATGCCTTGATAATACATCCTCAAGTGAAACCAAGGGTGAACAACAACCAATCTTGCGCTCCTCTTAGCCGTTGAAATCCTTAACTTATTCCTAAGCCGGATTAATCTTCACCATCAATAGATTGAATAAAGACCATACTCATTCGTTTCTTGAATCTAACTCTCTCGATATTAGATAAATAGATGAAGTTACGAGATCCTCTCCCAATTCACTCGCAAACAAGAATAAAAGCCAAGAATGAGTAAACCTTGAATAGAAAAGTGCAAACTCTTATTACCTAAACAAAATCCAATTGTTTCTCACAACAACAAAACACAATAACCCCAACCAGTCAAGTTAGTTCATGGTTGGGTTCAAAAGATATACAAAGAATAATCCCCAAACCATGAATCTAATAGAAACAAAGAAGAAGAAGAAATCGAACTCTCTCCCTCCTTGCTATCTTGTCGAAATCTCTTCCTTCTTGCCCTTTGGAGTTGTCGAAAATCCTCTCCTCTTGCTCCCCTTGGACTTGTCGAAATTTCCCTCTTGCTCTCCTGAATTGTCGAAATCTCCTTGCTATTTATAGGGCTAGGCCAAAGTCCTTCTTTGAGGAGGAGTTTGAGTTGGAATTAAATTATCTTTAAAGAATATAATTCTTTATTATAATTGTATTCCTACTAGAACTTCTCCTATCTTCTTGGAATTTAATTCTTCTTTAATCTCTGCATGGAAATCAAATTCCTTTGGGTTTGGGCTTTGCTCCACGTCATCTTGGGCTTGTCTAGTCATCAATTTTGACATCCCTATTGCATTTTCTCTTTGTCGACAATTGCCATGGCAACTGGTTCGGCGTCTCCTTCATGCATTGCCCTGGCAACTAGCTCGGCATATCCTTCATGCATTGCCCTGGCAACTAGCTCGGCATATCCTTCATGCATTGCCCTGGCAACTAGCTCGGCATTGCTTTGGCAAGTGATCCTGCACATACACACACAAAAACACACCAAAGCAGCATCTTTTTCCACAAAAATCACCAAGTTATGTAATCAAGCTCAACAGTGGAAAGAAACATGAATTAATGCATGAATAACTAATTATGCAACTAATATGAGCTTAAGTCTAACAATAATATGAGTAAAAAGGGTAATTAAAATAGTACTTTTGAACACTTATCACGCCCCCAAACTCAAACTATTGCTTGTCCTCAAGCAATGCAAACTCATAATTACCTACCAAGACTTTAATCATCAAAGACATGCTTCAAACTTGAATTCAACCCTCGGAACCGTGGCACAAAGTATGATCACCTTTTAATTTTTCGGATAGCACAAAAAATTTCCCGGAACCAAACTATAATGCTCGTGACAATGTGTGTGCGTAGTTGTGTACAAGTTGATTTTCAAGATTCTATGTGAATAATAGGCTTTTATCAATTTAATTATCGGGGCATTTATTTTTATTTTCACTAGAGCCAATTTCGGGCACCTCTAGCAAAGTAAGCTATTTCTCATTTTATTTTAGTCGACTAGAGCCAATTTCGGGCACCTCTAGCGATTCTTTAATGTGCATTAACTACTAGAGCCAGTATCGGGCACCTCTAGCAAGAAAGAGCAATTACTACTAGAGCCAGTTTTGGGCACCTCTAGCAAGAAATTAACTTTTAATTTTCAATTTTAAATTTACCCTAATTTTAAGCAACCTAAGTTCACTAAGTTTCTTTCAATCAACAAGCCACAACCGTGTAGAAAAAAATTCAGCATCATAGTAAAATTCTAAGTTCTTTTCATGTAATCCTAAAATTAAAGGTTATTTCAATTAAGTGTTGTGGCAAAAATTCATCATTGGATATTCAACAAGTCTTAAGCAATTAAATCCAATTAAAGGCATGGCAAGTAACATATGCAACCTATATGTGATTGCTAAAGATGAATGCAACTAAACATGAAACTAACTAGAAACCAACAGTAGGTATGGTATATAACAGAGAATTGCCACGGCATATCATCCACAAACAAACGGGCAAGTCGAGATTTAAAATAAGGAGATTAAAAACATTCTAGAGAAGACTATTAATCCATAAAGGAAACACTGATCATTAAGACTAGATGAGTCCTTGTGGGCTTACAGGACTACCTTTAAAACTCTGTTTTGGACTTATATTCAGAAAACCATGCCATATGCTAGTAGCGCTTGAACATAAAGCTTACTGGGCCATCAGAACACTTGACATGGTATGGAGAGTTGCTGGAGAAAAGAGGTTACTAGACCTAAATGAGTTGGAGGAATTCAGAACACAAGCCTATTAGAATGCTAGGATCTACAAAGAGAAGGCAAAACGCTGGTATGACAGTAGGATAATGCCAAGACAGTTTGAGGTAGGCCAACGTATTTTGTTATTTAACTCATAACTTAAATTGTTTCCAGGGAAACTCAGATCAAGATGGACGGCCCCTTTTGAAGTTGTGAAGCCCTATGCCCATGGAGCTGTGGACATTAAGAACTTAAAGTCGGGAGAAATTTTTAAGGTGAATGGCCAACGTTTAAATCATTACATGAAAGGTGATCAGAACAATGCGAAGGAGGTGATCCTCTTGGTAGAGGTAACTTGAAAACATCACCAGGTTTGAATTTTTGTAAATATTAGGTTAGTTTTTTTTCTTTGTTTTTAGGTTTCAGGATTTTTAGTAGTTTTTCTTTTAAATTTTCATTTTTATTCCTTTACTGTGTTGAAAGGTTTTCTTTGAGTTTATGTAGATTCAGTATGCTAGGGACAATGCTAAGGAGAAACTTGGCATGAGCCGATGCCAGAAGGAGAATTCTATGTGCCGCGCATAGTGCCAAAGTAGCTTGGCGTACGATGGATTGAAAAATAAAGAAAAAAATGAAAGAGGAGGTAAACCCTAGCTTGATCGTCCCATTAAATATGAGAGGATATTTTTTCTTTAAACTTTAAACCTAGCCGCCCAAAAGAATTAGGTTGAAATTTAAATTCAATCTAATCACCTTATCACCTCAATCTTTACCCAATCTTATCATTTACAACCTTATCACGTCACCTTTATCACTTTACCCCCTTTCAAATCAAATCTTTTTATCTTCCATCATTATCCCCATTTATTCACCCTATTAAAACACCCAACCTTTTCACTTTCTTACCCCATCCGATTTTAAAAAACTAAATCTCTCTCACTCTTTCACTTTTTCTTTTCATCAACCGAGACCCATATCATCTTAACTTCTTCATCCTTGTTCAAAACCGTTCCAAACTCCTAAACATTTTCAATGGCTTCTTCCTCTACCCCTTTTAACCAATTTTTTAATGAGGATATCCAAAAAAAAGTTTGAGACTAACTTTGTTTCAAAATCTTTTTGCTATGAAAAACACTTTGATTTCAAAACGGAGACAAACAATGGCTTCCCTCCAGAAGTCATGACAATGGTTAGCCTACACAAATGGAATCTATTTTGCCAGCAAAAAGGGTGTATTAACACTATGTTTGAGTTGGACAGTGTAGGGGATGAACATCTTGAGTATGCTGATTCAATGAATGCTGCCAAGAGAAATAAGCTGCTAGCAGACTTGTGTGAGCCTGGCATAGCATGGACACTGTCATCAAAGGGGCACCGCACGGTAAAGCAGTTGGCATTGAAGCCCCAATGGAGAGGATGAAATCTCTTTGTAAAGGCAAATCTGATGCCAACATCCCACAACAAGATTGTATCAGAAGAGAGGTTGATCCTATTACATTCCATCGTTATGGGGCGCAAGGTTAATGTTGGCAGGCTCATTATTAATGACACTTACAAATGTGGAGCAAAAGGTAATGGTAGTTTGTTCTTTCCTTTGTTAATTTCTAACATTTGCATACTTCATGGTGTGCCCAAGCTTGATACAGATAAAGGACAAATGATCAAGGAAACAATAGTCACAGTTGCTATATGGAGAAACCTCACTACTGCCAAGCCAAAGCAAGGTTGTAACCAGTTGCCAAGGCAATACAAGAAGAAGATGCCGACGCAGTTGCCAAGGCAGTGCATGAAGGAGATGCCGAACTAGTTGCCAGGGCAATTGTCGATAAGGGATAAGATGATATGGCAGCCGAAATTGATGACTAGATAAACCCAAGATGACGTGGATTAAAGTTAAATCCCAAAGGAGTTTGATTTCCATGAAGAGGTCAAAGAGAAATTAAATCCCAAGAAGATATGAGAAGATCTAGAAGGAATTTAAATATAATAAAGAATTATATTCTTTAAAAGTATTTAATTCTAACTTAACTTCCTCCTCAAGAAAGACCTTGACCTAGCCCTATAAATTGAGGACCAAGCCGTCACCTTAAGGAGGTGCAAAAAAAAAGGGGAGAGAAATCGGCAAGAAGCTTTCAACCATTCTTCATCTTTTTCTTTCTTATTCGATTAGGTTTATGTTAGGGACTCTTTGTTTTGTGTTTCTTTTTAACCTAGCCATGAACTAAATCTATTTGGCTAAGGTTATTGTGTTTTGTGGTTGTGAGAAACTATTGGATTTTGTTTAGAAGTTTGCACTTTCAATTCAAGGTTTACTCATTCTTGGTTTTTATTCTTGTTTGCGAGTGAATTGAGAGAGTATCTCGTGATTCTATCTATTTATCTAATATCGGGAGAGTTAGATTCAAGAAACGAATGAGTATGGTCTTTATTTAATCTATTGATGATGAAGATTAATCCGGCTTAGGAATAAGTTAAGGATTTCAACAGCTAAGAGGAGCGCAAGATTGGTTGTTGTTCACCCTTAATTCACACAGTGATGTATTGTCAAGGCATGCACAATTAGCTAGAGTTTTGACTTAGGGATAAGAAGAAACCATTGAAGAATGCTCTGTCGAACCTTGAAGTTGCTGCCCAGCCGCCCAAACAGTTTCTCAGCCAGTTGCCCAGGCAACCGTTCGATTAGTTGCCAAGGTAACCCAGCTGCGCAAGTTGCCCTTGCACTCTTTTACCAAGATGATCCAATTGGCTATCACACCTCAACTCACGATAACCTGGCCTATTCCCTCTCTTTTGATTACATCTTCTTTTACTTTATTGCTTTCTAGTTTAGTTGTTAGTTAAAACTCCTACAATCACCTACTTGTGTTTTTACTTTTTATAGTGCAAGAGATTGAATTCTTGAAGTGTCACTAATCCCTGTGGAAATGGTATCTTTTATACTATAACTTGCGACGTGTGCACTTGCACAATTGCAGAGCACTTATTACACGCAACAAGTTTTTGGCGCCGTTGCTGGGGATTGGCAATAGCGACTTTGTTTTTATTTTCTTGCACTTTTTATTTTTATTGTTTAAGATTCGAAGGGTTAACAAACTTTGGTTTTGCGTTGGTACATGACCAGGGTTAAGACTCAGACAAAGGTTAAGAGTAGCAATGGCTAATCAAGACAACAATATGAATCAGGATGTTCGAGTAGGAGGATGAGTGATTTTTGCACGAAACAGAACTATTCGAGACTATCTAGAGGAATATCTTGAAGGACTTAATCCAGGAGTTGTCACACCTGAAATTGAAGCCGACCACTTTGAGTTAAAACCGGTGATGTTCAATATGATCAACACAATTGGTCAATTTGGCGGCTCAGTAACTGAAGATGCACGACAACATCTTAAATCTTTCCTCGAGATTTGCAACTATTCAAAATACAAGGTGTCACCCTAGATGTTTTACGACTAAGATTATTCCCATATTCACTAAGGGATAGGGCAAAAGCATGGTTGAATAGTATTCCTGACGGATCAATAGGATCTTGGATCGATCTTTGTCATGATTTCCTTGCTCGATTTAATCCTACAAATTTGGCTGATAAGCTTCGTAATGAAATTACTTTTTTTCGGCAGACAGATGATGAATCCATGTACGAGGCTTGGGAGCGATATAGAGAACTTCTACACAAATGCCCATACACGGATTCTAGTGTGGACACAAGTAACAATGTTTTACAACGCTGTGAATACACCAAAAAGGATGATGCTAGATGCCTCGGTAAACGACATACTCCTAGATAAGTCACCGGAGGAAGCAATACAAATTCTAAATAGGCTCGCCAAGAATGATTATCAGTTCCCATCTGCTATGAGAGGAGGAGTTAGACGCCAAGCCACAATACATGAACTATGATCATCATATTCAATTTAGGCACAATTGGCCACTCTAACCAAGATGGTCCAGAACATGCAGAAACAAAACAACGCACACAAGGTCAAGGTAGTAGATTCCTTTTGTGAGTTATGTGGTGGTTGATAAGTGTTCAAAAGTACTATTTTTCTTACCCTTTTTACTCATATTATTGTTAGACTTAGGCTCATATTAGTTGCATAATTAGCCATTCATACATTAATCCGTGTTTCCTTCCATCGTTGAGCTTGATTACATAACTTGGTAGTTTTTGTGGGAAAAGATGTTGTTTTGGTGTGTTTTGTGTGTATATGCAGGATCACTTGCCAAAGCAAGGCTAGAGCTAGTTGCCAGGGCAATACATGAAGGAGACGCCGAGCCAGTTGCCAGGGCAATTGTCGACAAGAGCAAAGGTGATATGGTAGTCGAAATTGATGACTAGACAAGCCCAAAATGATGTGGAGCAAAGCCCAAACCCAAAGGAATTTGATTTCCATGCAGAGATTAAAGAAGAATTAAATTCCAAGAAGATAGGAGAAGTTCTAGTAGGAATATAATTATAATAAAGAATTATATTCTTTAAAGATAATTTAATTCCAACTTAACTTCCTCCTCAAAGAAAGACTTTGGCCTAGCCCTATAAATAAGATGGAGATTTCGACAATCAATAGAGAGCAAGAGAGGGGAATTTCGACAACTCCAAGAAGGGCAAGAGGAGAGAATTTTCGACAAGCATCTAGGGCAAGGAGGATTTCGACAAGCCTCATTCTTCATCTTTTTCTTTCTTGTTCAATTGGGTTCATGTTAGGGATTATTTATCTTGTGTTTCTTTGGAACCTAGCCATGAACTAAATCTATTTGGCTATGGTTATTGTGTTTTGTGGATGTGAGAAACTATTGGATTTTGTTTAGGTAATAAGAGTTTGCACTTTTCTATTTCAATGTTTATTCATTCTTGGTTCTTATTCTTGTTTGCGAGTGAATTGGGAGAGGATCTCGTGATTTCATCTATTTATCTAAATCGGAAGAGTTTGATTCAAGAAACGAATGGATATGATCTTTATTCAATCTATTGATGGTGAAGATTAATCTGGCTTAGGAATAAGTCAAGGATTTCAACGGCTAAGAGGAGCGCAAGATTGGTTGTTGTTCACCCTTGATTCACGCAGGGATGTATTATCAAGGCATGTACAAGTAGCTAGAGTTTCGACTTAGGGATAAGAAGAAACCATTGAAGAACGCTCTGCCGAACCTTGAAGGTTGCTGCCCAGACGCCCAAGTAGTTGCCCAGGCAACCATCGATTAGTTGCCAAGGCAACCCCGTTGTGCAAGTTGCCACGGCAACTAAGTTGCCCGTGCACTCTTTTACCAAGACGATCCAATCGGCTATAACATCTCAACTCACGATAACCTGGCCTATCTCTCTCTCATTCGATCTCATCTTTTCATTTACTTTATTGCTTTCTAGATTAGTTATTAGTTAAACTCCTATAATCCTTTATTTGTGTTTTTACTTTTTACAATGCAAGAGACTAGATTCTTGAAGTGGCACCAATCCCTGTGGAGAGGATATCTTTTATACTATAACTTGCGACGTGTATACTTGCACATTTGCGTAGCACTTATTACGCGCAACAAGTTTTTGGCGCCGTTGCCGGGGATTGGCAATAGCGACTTTGTTTTTATTTTCTTGCACTTTCTTTTTACTTTTCTTGTTTAAAATTCAAAGGGCTAACAAACTTTGGTTTTGCATTGGTATATGACCAGGGCGAGACCGACTACACCAGAATATCCCTTTGATCCAGAAATCGAACGAACCTTACAAAGACTTAGACCAAGGATAAGAGTAGCAATGGCTAATCAAGACGGCAATATGAATCAAGATGTTCTAGCAGAAGGAGGAGTGATTCTTGCACGAAACAGAACTATTCGAGACTATCTTGAAGAAGATCTTGATGGACTTAATCCAGGAGTTGTCGCACCTGAAATTGAAGCCGACCACTTTGAGTTGAAACCGGTAATGTTTAATATGATCAACACAATTGGTCAATTTGGCGGCTCAGCAACTGAAGATGCACGGCAACATCTAAAATCTTTCCTCGAGATTTGCAACTCGTTCAAAATACACAGAGTCACCCCTGATGTCTTACGATTAAGATTATTCCCCTATTCACTGAGGGATAGGGCGAAAGCATGGTTGAATAGCATTCCTGTCGGATCAATAGCATCTTGGACTGATCTTTGTCGTGATTTTCTTGCTAGATTTAATCCTACAAATTTGACTGATAAGCTTCGTAACGACATTACTTCTTTTCGGCAGGCAAATGATGAATCCATGTACGAGGCTTGGGAGCGATATAGAGAACTTCTACACAAATGCCCCCTACACGGATTCCCAGTGTGGACTCAAGTAACAATGTTTTACAACGTCGTGAATACACCAACAAGGATGATGCTAGATGCCTCGGCAAACGGCATACTCCTAGGTAAGTCGCCGGAAGAAGCAATGCAAATTTTAAACAGGCTGGCCAAGAATGATTATCAATTCCCATCTACTAGAAGAGGAGGAGTTAGACGCCAAGCCACAATACATGAACTAGGATCATCAGATTCAATTTCGGCACAATTGGCCACTTTAACCAAGATGGTCCAGAACATGCAAAAACCAAACAACACACATGAAGTCAAGGTAATGGATTCTTTTTGTGTGTTATGTGGTGATAACCATAATTCTTCTGAATGTATGCAGAATCCGGAATCCAGCTTCTATATGGGGAATTACAATCGGAACAACAATGTGATGTCCAATACATACAATCCAGCTTGGAAGAAGCACCCAAATTTTTCATGGATTAATCCCAACAATGCTCTAAACCAGAACAATCAGAATGCACAAGCATCGGGATTCCAGCAGAATATGCCATGGCAACAGTTGCCGCAGCAACAACCGACAACATCTAGTTCTTTGGAAAATTCTCTAAATGCTTTTATGATGAAAATTGAATCTTATATGGCTGAGAATAGCAATTTCATAAAAAGAACTGATGCTTTTATTAACAAGACTGAGATGAGATTGCAAAACCAAGAGGCGGCAATCAAATCATTGGAAAATCAAGTCAGACAGTTTGCTCAAAATCTTAATACTAGACCGCAAGGAGGTTTGCCTAGCGATACTGAAGTCGCAAGAGGAACTGCCCATGAGCAATGTAAGGCAATCACCACTAGAAGTGGCCAACAACTTAGAGAGGCTCAAACCCACTCATCAAACAAAACTCCACAAAAAGATCAAGACGAACCTAGCAACAAAGCCTCAGGTGCTGAACCAGGAATTGCCGCGGCAACCGGCAATAAGCATGCCTTGGCAACCGACGATAAAGATGCATCGGCAACTTGTGAAAAGCATGCCTCGGCAACCCCAATTGATAATGCATCGGCAACTCCAGTTGTCCCGGCAATGCCGTCAATCAGGTTCCAAACCAATGAAAGGATCGAAGATATCCGACTTCCACCACCATTCCCACAAAGGTTGAAGCGACAAAAGCAAGAATACCAATTCAAAAAGTTTCTTGATATCCTAAAGCAAGTCCACATCAACTTGCCACTGGTGGAAGCAATTGAACAAATGCCAAACTATGCCAAGTTTCTTAAAGACATTGTGTCCAAGAGAACAAGGCTGGGAGAGTTTGAAACAGTTGCCGCACCAGAGGGATGCATGGCAATGTTGCACAATCGTATGCCACCCAAGTTGAAGGATCCCGGAAGTTTCACAATACCCTGTTCCATTGGAAACCACTATGTCGGGAAAGCACTATGCGACCTTGGGACTAGAATAAACTTGATGCCTAAATCGGTTTTCCAGAAACTAGGAATCGGGAAGGCAAGACCTACAATAGTTATGCTACAGCTAGCAGACAGATCCTATGTGCATCCAGAGGGAAAAATCGAGGACATACTGGTAAAAGTTGATAAATTTATTTTTCCCGCTGACTTTATTATTTTGGATTATGAAGCAGATGAGCATGCACCCATCATTCTCGGGAGACCATTCCTAGCAACAGGGATAACCTTGATCGAGGTTGAAAAGGGAGAACTCACAATGAGGGTGAATAACCAGCAAGTTAAACTAAATGTGTTCCAAACACTAAGGCATGTCGATGATCCAGAAGAATGCCAACTTCTTCATGGCACGACAGAGTTTAACTTCGACGAGGAATTCAGTTGCCTCGGCAACTATATTGCCGATCAAGAGAAACCTGAGGAGTATGAAGAACCGGTTGATAATGAACAACAAGAAGAGGCAAATTGGCTAGTCAATCGACCAGGTACATACTTTGAACCACTGGATTACTCAGGTAAGGAAGGTAAACTCGAAAAACCCTCTATTGAACAACCACCGATTCTTGAGCTGAAACAATTGCCAGAGCAACTAAAATATGCATACTTAGGAACCGGTAATACATTGCCTATAATTATTTCTTCTAAGTTACAGCCTGAGCAGGAGAAGAAGCTGATCGAGATGTTGAAGCTACACAAAAAGGTAATAGGGTGGACAATTGCCAACTTGAAGGGAATTAGCCCGACAGTGTGCATGTACAAGATTTTGTTGGAAGATGATCACAAACCTTCAATTGAGGCCCAGAGGAGACTAAATCATGCCATGAAAAGGGTTGTAATGAAAGAAATCATCAAGTGGCTTCACCCCGACATTATATACCCTATCTCTGATAGTACATGGGTAAGTCTGGTACAATGCGTACCGAAAAAAGGAGGTATAACAGTGGTAAGTAATGAAAACAATAAACTCATTCCAACCAGGACTGTGACCGGTTAGAGGGTTTGTATGGATTATCGAAAGATAAACAAAGCCACTAGGAAAGATCACTTCCCATTACCCTTTATTGATCAAATGCTTGACCGTCTTGCAGGTAAACCCTTTTATTATTTTCTTGATGGTTATTCAGGTTACAATCAAATTGCCATAGCACCAGAAGATAAAGAAAAGACAACCTTCACATGCCCATACGGTACTTATGCCTTCCGAAGGATGCCGTTCGGATTGTGTAACTCCCCGACAACCTTCCAACGATGCATGATGGCACTCTTTTCAGACATGGTCGAAGACTTCCTTGAGATCTTCATGGATGATTTTTCTGTTTTTGGTAATGACTTCGACAGCTGCCTCGGCAATTTAGAGAAGGTATTGGCAAGATGTGAAGAAACTGATCTAGTGCTCAATTGGGAGAAATGCCATTTTATGGTAGATGAAGGAATAGTGCTCGGCCACAAGATTTCATCCAAGGGAATTGAAGTAGACAAAGCCAAGGTGGACGTGATCGAAAGATTACCCCCACCAAGTTCGGTTAAAGGAATTCGAAGTTTTCTCGGACATGCAGGTTTTTACAGGAGGTTCATTCATAATTTTTCTAAAATCACTAAACCCTTGTGCAATTTGCTTGAACAGGATAAAGTCTTCGATTTTGATGATTCTTGCACCCAAGCATTCGAAACCCTAAAGGAAAAGCTTGCCTCGACACCCATTGTCGTTCCACCGGATTGGACGCTACCTTTTGAGCTCATGTGTGATGCAAGTGATTTCGCGGTAGGAGCAGTTCTAGGCTAACACACAGGTAAGACCTTCCATGTGATATACTACGCTAGTAAAACTCTTAATAGTGCTAAAGTGAATTACACAACAACGGAGAAAGAGTTACTAGTTGTAGTTTTCGCATTTGACAAGTTCCGATCCTATTTGATTGGTACAAAGGCAATTGTTCATACGGACCATTCGTCAATCAAATATCTATTTGCTAAAAGGGATGCCAAACCTTGTTTGATTTGTTGGATATTACTTTTACAAGAATTTGATATTGAAATTAAGGATAGGAAAGGAACAGAAAATCAAGTGGCCGATTACTTATCACGTTTGGAACGCAATAGGGAGGAGGACGCGGATCTAGAGATATGCGATGCATTCTTGGATGAACAAATTTTAGTTGCCTCGGCAACCATGGACATGCATGCCTCGGCAACCCTCGATGCTACAGCAGCCTTTCACGCGCACGCCTCGGCAATTTTGGGAGCAGTCATCACGACAGCACATGCCTCGGCAATACCCTGGTACGCGGATTTAGTTAATTTCCTTGTTTGTGGTATTTTACCTTATGGCATTACTCACCAAGGGAAGAAGCGGTTCCGCCATGATGCTAAGCATTACTTTTGGGATGAGCCTCTTTTGTTTAAACAATGTGCAGATCAGGTTATACGCCGATGTGTCCCTGAATAAGAGCAACAAAATGTACTCCGGCAATGCCATTCTTCACCCTATGGAGGACATTTTGAAGGAACTCGTACCGCGGCCAAAGTTTTGCAATCCGGTTTGTATTGGCCAACATTGTACAAAGATGCCCAAGACTTTTACAAGCAATGTGATCGTTGCCAGAGGACAGGCAATATCTCTAGACGACATGAGATGCCACTCCAGAACATCATCGAGGTGGAATTATTCGATGTGTGGGGGATCGATTTTATGGGACCTTTCCCATCTTCATTCGGCAACCTCTACATCTTACTTGCCGTCGACTACGTGTCTAAATGGGTTGAGGCAGCTACAGTTCCCAACAACGATTCCATGACCGTACAACGATTCTTGCAGAAAAACATATTTACACGGTTTGGGATGCCGAGAGCAATTATCAGTGACGAAGGCAAGCATTTTGACAACAGACTAATTGCCAAGATGTTACAACGCTTCGGCATATCACACAAGATCCCCACGACATATCACCCACAAACCAACGGGCAAGCAGAAATTTCCAACCGGGAGTTGAAGGCAATACTTGAGAAAGTTGTAAATCCCTCTAGGAAGGATTAGTCATTAAGACTAGATGACGCACTTTGGGCATATCGCACTGCATTCAAAACACCTTTAGGTATGTCCCCCTTCCGACTTGTCTATGGCAAAACATGCCATCTACCGGTGGAAATCAAACACAAGGCATAGTGGGCAATCAAGACCGTGAATATGGATTGGGAAAGTGTCGGACAAAAGCGTTTGTTGGACCTCAATGAGATAGAAGAATTCTGTGCACTCGCCTATAACAATGCACGAATCTACAAGGAGAAAACAAAGCGATGGCATGGCAAGAAACTATTGCCACGACAATTCACGCCAGGGCAACTAGTTCTCCTATTCAATTCTTGGCTAAAACTTTTCTCGGGAAAGCTGAAATCAAGATGGTCGGGACCATTCGAAGTCGTCAAACCATTCTCCCATGGTGTCGTGATAATCAAGTCCATCTCTGACAACCATGAATTCAAAGTTAATGGACAAAGATTGAAGCACTACAATGGTGCCCATGTGGAACGTAACAAAGAAGTGGTCAACTTAGGAGATTCATGAGCAAGCTCTCCATTTGATATTTTATTTTTTTATTTTATGTTTTTTTATTATTTTTTATTAATTCTTTTATCTTTCGAACTATATTTTTTTTATTTTTTTTTTTTTTTACTATTTCTGATTATTATATATATATATTTTAGGATAGATTTTTTTTAGAATCCCTTTATACATCTTTATTTATTTTCTTTTATTAGTTTAATTTTAATCCTTATTTGATTTGTCTGTGAATTGTAGGAAAAAAGTTCAAGATAAAGAGGAATTCTAATCCAAGTAGGAAAACATCTTCAACAAGGAAACTAATGGTCTGAATCTAAGGCTTATATAAAGCCTCCAATTCACCCTAATCACAACCCCTTGTCGCCAACTTCTCCCTCACCCTAAACCCTTTTTCGTTTTCCCTAATCCCCCCCAACTATCTTTTCTATAAAACCCATCACCCTTAACCTATTCCTACTTTCTATCTTGCAACTTTTTAGTTTCTTTTCTTTTCTTTGTTTTTACAAGACTCACAACCAAGATCATCCATGGCATCAAAGATTAAATTTTTAGTTCATCCAAGTTCCTCCAAAGAACCAAGATACAAGAAGTTTGCTACACCGGTGGTTCAAGAAAGATTTCAATCCAAGTTTGAAAGCCGGAAGATTCATGAAGAACAAGGCTTTGAATACTCCAACTCTCATCAAGATTTCGGCCTTGAACCATTCATCTTCGAGAGGATTGCACATCAAAAGTGGCAAATCTTTTGCCATCAACCAGAACCGGGTAACATCTCATGGGTAAGAGAATTCTATGCTCACTCACCTAACCCGGATAATCATTATGTTTTTGTTCGTGACAAGGCCATACTCATAAGTCCTGAAAACGTCAACACCTTTTACGGGCTTTACATTGAGAAGGACGAGCATCAAGCCTTCATTGATCAAATCACTCCCAAGCAACTCGACAAGGTGCTTCAAGAACTCACTCAACCGGGAACTCATTGGAACGACGGTAAATACAAGGGCACGGTAAATCGCCTTCGGCTTAAACCCGAGGCAAAACTATGGAATAAGTTTGTTAAAACTTCTTTAATGCCCACCACACACAATACTACCGTTGATATACCACGTATTTTGCTCATACATTCTATTTTGCATAATCGCATCATTAACATTGGAAAAATTATTTGTGATGAGATTTTTGTATGCAGCTCAAAAGATAAGGGTTCTCTTTTCTTCCCTTGCTTAATTTCTAATCTTTGCAAGGAGATGCATGTCCCAAGTGAGTCCACCGATGAAAAGGCCCTACCCAAGTCCGGTTGGAATCAAGCACTAATCCGAAAGCTAATGGGAGAGGCACCGGGAAATTCTTCAAGGCCTCCAATTGCCACGACAACTTCTGCCGCCCCGACAATCCATAATGCCCAAGCACCTAACGCCCGAGCAACTCGGCCATCAACCCCGGGACACTTTGGAGCACTTTTGCACCCATTGGCAAGCCACCTAAGGCAAATTGAAGACCGACAACTAATGTTCATGCGGTACATGAATGAGCACAACAATGCCATCACCCAAGTCATCCTAGAAAAGTACCCGAACAATCGCGTGTTGTTCCCAATCTTTCCTGCCAAAATCCTTGCCCTGACAACCAATGAAGCAGTCACCACGGCAACCGCAACAGATGACGCCGCGGCAACCTACATCGTGCACGCACAAGCTGATGCCACGGCAACCAACCCTGAAGATGCCACGGCGACCAAAGCTAAAGACATCCCGGCAACCACTGCAAAAGCCAAAGGTAAAGCATCTATGCCCGAATCAACTCCTACGGAATCATTTTCTAATTTTTCAGATTCGGACGAGTCTTCCTTTGCACCAACAAAGACCGCACCAATTAAATCCTCCAAGCGAAAAACCAATGACATTGATGAAGAGGACGATGAGGACAACCCCGTACGAGGATCGATTCCACCACCGGCAACAAGAAAACAACCATCGCGTTCAAGCAAGAGAATCAAGACACCGAACAAAAGGAAACTAATCATCTACGATGACGAACTCTCGGAGTAAGTCCTCGTATGTATTTAATTTTTCGTTATTTTTATGCATGCATTGAGGCCAATGCCTCGCTCGAGTTTGGGGGGGTTGTTATTAGTAGTTACCATGTTTAGTTACATTCATCTTAAGTATTACATTTAGGATACGTAAATTGCTTGCCATGCCTTTAATTGGAACAAGAATTGCTTAGATTTGATGAATATCTAATGATGACTATGCCAATGCACTTAATTGATAGAATTTTTATTCGAGGATAACCATGGAAAAACTTAGAATTTTACTATGATGCTAAAGATCATGAAACACTGTTGTGGTTTGATTGATTTAAGGAATTCTAGTGAACTTAGGTTGATAATTAACAAATTGGGGGATTAGAATAAAAATTGGATGAATGCTAGAGGTGCCTGAAATTGGCTTTAGCATGTGCTAAAAAAATTGACCACTAGAGGTTCCCCGAAACTGGCTCTAGTATGTGTAAAATAATTGATAGCTAGAGGTGCCCGAAACCGGCTCTAGTCGAATAAATTAACTTAAGAAAACTAAAAACAAAACACTAGAGGTGCCCAAAACTGGCTCTAGTTAAAACATGTTAAAAAGAACCCAATGAAGTAATTTGAAAACCTATTGTTTGCATAGAATCCGAAAAATCAACTTGCACACAACTCCGCACACACTCACAAGCATTATAGTTTGATTCCGAGTAATTCCTAAGTTTTCCGAAAAATAAAAAGCCAATCATACTTTGTGCCCGGGTTCAGAGAATTGAAATCAAGTTCAAAGCTAAGTTTGTGAAAATTGAAGTCTTGGCAGGTAATTATGAGTTTCTATTGCTTGAGGACAAGCAATAGTTCGAGTTTGGGGGTGTGATAAGTGTTAAAAAGTACTATTTTTCTTACCCTTTTTACTCATATTATTGTTAGACTTAGGCTCATATTAGTTGCATAATGAGCCATTCATGCATTAATCCGTGTTTCCTTCCATCGTTGAGCTTGATTACATAACTTGGTAGTTTTTGTGGGAAAAGATGTTGCTTTGGTGTGTTTTGTGTGTATATGCAGGATCACTTGCCAAAGCAAGGCTAGAGCTAGTTGCCAGGGCAATACATGAAAGAGACGCCGAGCCAGTTGCCAGAGCAATTGTCGACAAGAGCAAAGGTGATATGGTAGTCGAAATTGATGACTAGACAAGCCCAAGATGACGTGGAGCAAAGCCCAAACCCAAAGGAATTTGATTTCCATGCAGAGATTAAAGAAGAATTAAATTCCAAGAAGATATGAGAAGTTCTAGTAGGAATATAATTATAATAAAGAATTATATTCTTTAAATATAATTTAATTCCAACTTAACTTCCTCCTCAAAGAAGGACTTTGGCCTAGCCCTATAAATAAGATGGAGATTTCGACAATCAATAGAGAGCAAGAGAGGGGAATTTCGACAACTCCAAGGAGGGCAAGAGGAGAGAATTTTCGACAAGCATCTAGGGCAAGGAGGATTTCGACAAGCCTCCTTCTTCAACTTTTTCTTTCTTGTTTGATTGGGTTCATGCTAGGGATTATTTATCTTGTGTTTCTTTGGAACCTAGCCATGAATTAAATCTATTTGGCTATGGTTATTGTGTTTTGTGGATGTGAGAAACTATTGGATTTTGTTTAGGTAATAAGAGTTTGCACTTTTCTATTTCAAGGTTTATTCATTCTTGGTTCTTATTCTTGTTTGCGAGTGAATTGGGAGAGGATCTCGTGATTTCATCTATTTATCTAATATCGGGAGAGTTAGATTCAAGAAACGAATGAATATGATCTTTATTCAATCTATTGATGGTGAAGATTAATCTGGCTTAGGAATAAGTCAAGGATTTCAACGACTAAGAGGAGTGCAAGATTGGTTGTTGTTCACCCTTGATTCACGCAGGGATGTATTATCAAGGCATGCACAAGTAGCTAGAGTTTCGACTTAGTGATAAGAAGAAACCATTGAAGAACGCTCTGTCGAACCTTGAAGGTTGCTGCCCAGACGCCCAAGTAGTTGCCCAACTAGTTGCCCAGGCAACCATCGATTAGTTGCCAAGGCAACCCCGTTGTGCAAGTTGCCACGGCAACTGAGTTGCCCGTGCACTCTTTTACCAAGACGATCCAATCGGCTATCACACCTCAACTCACGATAACCTGGCCTATCTCTCTCTCATTCGATCTCATCTTTTCATTTACTTTATTGCTTTCTAGATTAGTTATTAGTTAAACTCCTATAATCCTTTATTTGTGTTTTTACTTTTTACAGTGCAAGAGACTAGATTCTTGAAGTGGCAGCAATCCCTGTGGAGACGATATCTTTTATACTATAACTTGCGACGTGTATACTTGCACATTTGTGTAGCACTTATTACAAGCAACAGTGGTAACCATAATTCTTATGAATGTATGCATAATCCAGAATCCAGCTTTTATGTGGGGAATTACAATCGGAACAACAATGTGATGTCCAACACATATAATCCAGCTTGGAAGAAGCACCCAAATTTTTCATGGAGTAATCCCAACAATGCTCTAAACCAGAACAATCAGAATGCACAAGCATCGAGATTCCAGCAGAATATGCCACGGCGACAGTTGTCGCAGCAACAACCGACAACAACTAGTTCTTTGGAAAATTCTCCCAATGCTTTTATGTTGAAAACTGAATCTTATATGGCTGAAAATAGTAACTTCATAAAAAGAACTGATGCTTTTACAGGACTGAGATGAGATTGCAAAACCAAGAGGCAGCAATCAAATCATTGGAAACTCAAGTCGGACAATTTGCTCAAAACTTGAATACTAGACCGCAAAGAGGTTTACCCAGTGATACTGAAGTAGCAAGAGGAACTGGCCACAAGCAATGTAAGGCAATCGCCACTAGAAGTGGCCGAAAACTTAAGGAGGCTCAAGCTCGCTCATCAAACAAAACTCCACAAAAAGAATAAGATGAACTCAGCAGTAAAGCCTTAGATGCTGAACCAGGAAATGCCACGGCAACCCTAGTTGACGATGCCGCGGCAACCAACGATAAGCATGCCCGAAATGAGTATGCCGCGGCAAACAGCGATAAAGATGCCACGGCAACCCCAGTTGATGATGCCTCAGCAACTCCAGTTGCCCCAGGTTCCAGACCAATGAAATGATTGAAGATATCCGACTCCCACCACCATTCCCACAAAGGTTGAAGCGACAAAAGCAAGAATATCAATTCAAGAAGTTTCTTGATATCCTAAAGCAAGTCCATATCAACTTGCCATTGGTTGAGGCAATTGAACAAATGTCGAACTATGCCAAGTTTCTGAAAGACATTGTGTCCAAGAGAACAAGTTTAAGAGAGTTAGAAACAGTTGCCGCAACATAGGGATGCATGGCCATGTTGCACAATCCCATACCACCTAAGTTGAAAGATCCTGAAAGTTTCACAATACCATGTTCTATCGGAAACCACTATGTCGGGAAAGCATTATGTGACCTTGGAGCAAGCATAAACTTGATGCCTAAATCAGTTTTCCAAAAACTAGGAATCGGGAAGGCAAGACCTACAATAGTATGCTATAGCTAGCCGACAGATCCTATGTGCATCCAGAGGGAAAATCGAAGACATACTGGTAAAAGTTGATAAATTTATTTTTCCCGATGACTTTATTATTTTGGATTGTGAAGCAGATGAGCATGCACCTATCATTCTCGGGAGACCCTTCCTAGCAACAAGGAGAACCTTGATCGATGTTGAAAAGGGAGAACTCACAATGAGGGTGAATGACCAGCAAGTTAAACTAAATGTGTTCCAAACACTAAGGCATGCTGATGATCCGGAAGAATGCCAACTTCTTCATGCCACGGCAGAGTTTAACTTCGAAGAGAAATTTAGTTGCCTCGGCAACTACATTTCTAATCAAGAGGAACCTGAGGAGCATGAAAAACCGATCGATGAGGAACAACAAGAAGAGGCAAATTGGTTAGTCAATAGACCAGGTACATACTTTGAACCACTGGATTACTTAGGTAAGGAAGGTAAACTCGAAAAGCCCTCCATTGAACAACCACCGATTCTTGAGTTGAAACAGTTGCCAGGGCAACTAAAATATGCTTACTTGGGAACCGATAATACATTTCCTGTAATTATTTCCTCTAAGTTACAGCCTGAGTAGGAAAAGAAGTTGATCAACATGTTGATGCTACACAATAAGGCAATAGGGTGGACAATTGTCAACTTGAAAGGAATTAGCTCGGCAGTGTGCATGCATAAGATTTTGTTGGAAGATGATCACAAACCTTCAATTGAGGCCTAGGGGAGACTGAATCATGCCATGAAATGGGTTGTAGTGAAAGAAATCATCAAGTGGCTTGACGCCGACATCATATACCCTATCTCTGATAGTACATGGGTAAGTCTGGTACAATGTGTACCGAAAAAGAGAAGTATAACGGTGGTAAGTAATGAAAACAATGAACTCATTCCAACCAGGGCTGTGACCGATTGGAGGGTTTGTATGGATTACCGAAAGCTAAATAAAGCACTAGGAAAGATCACTTCCCATTACCCTTTATTGATCAAATGCTTGACCATCTTGCAGGTAAACCCTTTTATTGTTTTCTTGATGGTTATTCAGGTTACAATCAAATTGACATAGCACCAGAAGATCAAGAAAAGACAACCTTCACATACCCATACAGTACTTATGCTTTCCGAAGAATGCCGTTCGGATTGTGTAATGCCCCGATAACCTTCCAAAGATGCATGACTGCACTCTTTTCAGACATGGTCGAAGACTTCCTTGAAATCTTCATGGATGATTTTTCAGTATTTGGTAATGACTTTGACAGTTGCCTTGGCAATTTAGAGAAGGTGTTGGCAAGATGTGAAGAATCTGATTTAGTCCTTAATTAGGAGAAGTGCCATTTTATGGTAGATGAAGGAATTGTGCTCGACCACAAGATTTCATCCAAGGGAATCAAAGTAGACAAAGCCAGGGTGGACGTGATTGAGAGATTACCCCCACCAAGTTCGGTTAAAGGAATCCGAAGCTTTCATGGACATCCAGGTTTTTACAGGAGGTTTATTCATAATTTTTCTAAGATTTCTAAACCCTTGTGTAATTTTCTTGAACAGGATAAAACCTTCAACTTTGATGATTCTTGCGCTCAAGCATTCAAAACCCTAAAGGAAAAGCTTACCTCGACACCCATTATCGTTCCACCCAATTGGACATTACCTTTTGAGCTCATGTGTGATGCGAGTGATTTTACGGTAGGAGCAGTCCTAGGCCAACGCACAGGTAAGATCTTTCATGTGATATACTACGCTAGCAAAACTCTTAATAGTGCTCAAGTAAATTACACAACAACGGAAAAAGGGTTACTAGCCGTAGTTTTTGCATTTGGCAAGTTTCTATCCTATTTGATTGGTACTAAGGTAATTGTCCACACAGACCATTCGACAATTAAGTATCTGTTTGCTAAAAAGGATGCCAAACCTCATTTGATTCGTTGGATATTACTTTTACAAGAGTTTGACATTGAAATTAAGGACAAAAAAGGAACAGAGAATCAAGTTGCCGATCACTTATCACTCTTAGAACGCAATAAGGTGGTGGAGCGGATTTAGAGATATGTCATGCATTCTCGGATGAGCAATTGTTAGTTGCCTCGGTAACCCCGGATGCCTCAGCAACCACTGTTGCGCACGCCTCGGCAACTCTAGACGCGCATGCCTCGGCAACCACTGATGCCTCGGCAATACCCTGGTACGCTAATTTAATTAATTTCCTTGTTTGTAGTAATTTACCTTATGGCCTTACTCACCAAGGAAAGAAGCGGTTCTTCCATGATGCTAAGCATTATTTTTGGCACGAGCCTCTTTTGTTTAAACAATGTGCAGATCAGATTATACGTCGATGTGTCCCTAAAGAGGAGCAACAGAATGTACTCTGGCAATGGCATTCTTCACCTTATGGAGGACATTTTGGAGGAACACATACCGCAGCCAAAGTTTTGCAATCCGGTTTGTATTGGCCAACATTGTATGAAGATGCCCAAGAGTTTTATAAGCAATGTGATCGTTGCCAGAGGACGGCCAATATCTCTAGATGACATAAGATGCCGCTCCAAAACATCCTTGAGGTGGAATTGTCTGATGTATGGGGGATTGATTTTATGGGACCTTTCCCATCTTCATTCGGCAACCTCTACATTCTACTTGCCATCGACTACGTGTCTAAATAGGTTGAGGCAGCTGCAGTTCCCGCCAATGATTCCAAGACCGTGCAACAATTCTTGCAGAAAAATATATTTACACGGTTTGGAATGCCGAGAGCAATTATCAGTGATGAAGACAAGAACTTTGACAACAGACTTATTGACAAGATGTTGCAACGCTTCGGCGTGTCACACAAAATTGCCACGGCATATCATCCACAAACTAATGGGCAAGCAAAAATTTCTAAACAGAAATTGAAGAATATCCTCGATAAGGTTGTAAATCCATCCCGAAAAGATTGGTCTACAAGACTAGACGAATCACTTTGGGCTTACCGAACCGCATTCAAAACACCCATGGGAATGTCCCCGTTTTTGCCTCGTCTATGGAAAGACTTGTCACTTACCGGTGGAAATCGAACACAAAGCATAATGGGCAATCAAGACCGTGAATATGGATTGGGAGAGTGCCAGAAAAAAGCGTTTACTAGATCTCAATGAGATAGAAGAATTTTGTGCACTCGCCTATGACAATGCACGAATCTACAAGGAGAAAACAAAGCAATGGCATGATAAGAAACTATTGTCGCAGCAATTCATGTCAGGGCAACTAGTTCTCCTATTCAATTCTCGGCTGAAACTTTTCCCGGGAAAACTAAAATCAAGATGGTCGGGACCATTCGAAGTTGTCAAACCATTCTCCCATGGTGCCTTGATAATCAAGTCCACCACTGACGAACATGAATTCAAAGTTAATGGACAAAGATTGAAGCAGTATAACGGTGCCCATGTGGAACGTAACAAAGAATTGGTCACCTTAGGAGATGCATGAGCATGCTCTCCTTTAGATATTTTCCTTTTATTTTTAGTTTTCTTTTATTCGAACTTATTATATTTATATTTTTATTAATTTCGGTTATTTATTTTTTTAGGATAGATTTATTTATTTTCTTTAGGTTAAGACTACACATTTCTTTCATATTTATTTAATTATTTTTGAATTTTAGGTTTAAGAATTTCTTTGCACGTTTTTATTTATTTCTTTTTATTTTATTTACTAGTTTATCTTTAATTTTAATCCTTATTTTATTTGTTTTTGAATTGTAGGAAAAAAGTTCAAGATGAAGAGGAATTTGATTCAAGAAGGAAGTTTCTTCAACAAGGAAACTAATGGGCTAAATTTAAGGCTTATATTAAGCCTCCAATTTACCCTAATTCTCCTACATAGCTGGCCAAACCCTTCCTCAAATCCTATTGTCGTCCCCTTCCCCTAATTAACACCATTGTTTTCTTTCTTTCCAATCAATCCCACCCACCATATTTACTACCTATCTTTTCTATTTAACCCATCACCCTTAACTTCCAAGAAACCTATTCCTACTTTTAACCTTGCAACTCTTTAGTTTCTTTTGCTTTCTTTTCTTTGTTTCTACCCAACTAACAACCAAAATCATCCATGGCTTCCAAAATCAAGTTTTTGGCGCACCCAAGCTCTTCCAAAGAACCAAGCTACAAGAAGTTTGAGCACCCAAGCTCTTCCAAAGAACCAAGCTACAGTCGGTTCATTGCTTGATAAGAACTACATAGAGGCTGTTGGCATCCTTGAGAGGATTTCCATTAATGATTTTGAATATCCTGTTGCTAGACTTGGGACCGGAATCAAAACTAGTGGAAAATTAAAGGTTGATGAATTATCATCCATTCATGCCGAGATTTCCAATCTCACTAGCAAGGTGAGAACTTTGCAAAGGAGCAACGAGTCCCAAGAAGTTAAAGCACTAGATCTATTCAGCACTATTTATGGAGAAAGCCATCATGTCGATGATTGCCCTGCCAACCCTGAGTCAGTAAATTATGTTGCCAATATAAATCACAATTTTAATTATAACACAAATACTTACAATGCATAATAGAGGCAACAACCAAACTTATCTTGGGGGAATCAAGGAGGCAACCAATATAATGCCCAACAGCAGAACAACCATGCCCAGCGTCAATTCAATACCCAGCGTCAAAACAATGCCATGCTAGAAGTCAACCAGAATGCCATACCACAAGGGGCACAAAACAATTCTTATGAAGGACAATCGAACAACCAGGGGGCTTTGATGGAATACATAGAAAGGAATGATGCAACTGTCCAAAGTTTGGCAGCCTCTATGTGGAACTTGGAAATCCAGATTGGACAGCTTGCCAGCGGAATTAGCAATAGACCTCAGGGAACTTTGCCAAGTGATACAGAAGATGCCCGACAGAAAAATAATGAACAATACAAAGTTATAACTCTTTGGAGTGGGAAACAATATGAGACTGAGACAACCGTCAAACAGTCAGTTCATTGCCAAAAGTAAGAAGAAGGACTAGTAGATGGACCAAAAGAACCAGCAAACAAAGAAATGAGCAGTAGCAGTGCCAACGAGCAGACTGATGCTAGCAATCAAACTAATGTCAACAAGTAGACTGATGCCAACAATCAAACTGATGCCAACGAGCAGACTGGTGGCAACAATCAGATTGATGCCAATGAGCAAATCGATGCCAGACAATAGTCTGATGCCAACAAATTATTTGCAAGGCCGGCAGAACTAGCATATATGTATCCACCTCTGCCATTTCCACAAAGGTTACAAAAGCATAAGCAGGATCAGCAATTTAAGCTTTTCTTGGAAGTGCTTAAGTAATTGCAGATTAATCTTCATTAGTAGAAGCACTCGAGCAGATGCCCAATTACGTTAAATTCATGAATGACGTTTTGTCCAAGAAAAGAAAACTGGATGATTTTGAGACCGTAGCTCTTACCAAGGGATGCAGTACCAGGATACTTAATCGGTTGCCACCGAAATTGAAAGATCCATGAAGTTTTACTATCTTGTGCACTATTGGCAACCGATTCATGGGCATGGCATTGTGTGACTTGGGAGCTAGTATTAACTTGATGCCAATGTCGGTGTTCAAGAAGCTTGGTATTAAATCAAGGCCCACTGCCGTGACACTTCAGTTGGCAGTCTGATCTTTTACACATCCTAAGGGTAAGATTGAGGATATGTTGGTAAAGGTAGAGAAATTTATATTCCCAACTGACTTTATTATTTTAGATTATGAGGCTGATGTAAATGTCCCAATTATATTGGGAAGACCTTTTCTTGCCACTAGTAGAGCTTTGATTGATGTGCATAAAGAAGAATTAAAAATGCGCATGAATGATCAACAGGTTACATTTAATGTATTTCAAGCTTTGAGATGTGTAGATAAATTGGAGGAATGCCAAGCTGATGATAGGATAGAGTTCATTCTTAAGGTGGGCGTGGCACGGCTATGCCAAGAAGCTGATGGTGACAACAGGGAGACTGATAGTGAAGGAGAAGCGAACATGGAAATTGAAGAAGTAAGCTATGCCGAACAGCCAGAACCACTTGAGTTGGATGGCTGGAAGATAGTGGCACCAAAACCATCTATTGAGGAGCCACCAGAATTGGAGCTCAAACCATTGCCAGACCACCTCAGATATGCATATTTAGTTAAACACTCAACTTTGCCAGTGATTATTTCCACTGATCTAACCAATAATCGGGAAGAAAGATTATTGAAAACTTTAAGTAAGAATAAGCAAGCATTGGGTTGGACCTTGGCAGACATTCGAGGTATTAGTCCAACTATATACATGCACAAGATAAACCTGGAAGAATATCATGGAAAAACAATTGAAGGCCAAAGAAGATTGAATCCAAGCATGAAGAAAGTCGTGAAAATGGAGATTATCAAGTGGTTGGATGTCGGGATAATCTATCCCATATTCGATAGCTCGTGGGTTAGCCCGGTGCAATGCGTGCCAAAGAAAGGTGGCATGATCGTGGTTCAAAATAGCAAGGATGAGTTAATACCTTCCAGAACTATTACCGGATGAAGAGTGTGCATGGACTATAGGAAGTTGAACAATGCCACCAAAAATGACCACTTCCTATTGCCCTTCATTGATGAAATGTTGGATAGATTGGTAGGTAAAGCTTTCTACTGTTTTTAGATGGTTATTCAGGATATAATCAAATTTCCATAGCTCTGGAGGACCAGGAAAAGACCACATTCACATGTCCATATGGAACGTTCGCATTTAGGAGGATGTCATTCGGACTATGTAATGCACCGGCAACGTTTCAAGGATATGATGTTCATCTTTTCGAACATGATTGAGCATAATCTGAAGGTCTTTATGGATGACTTCTCGGTCTTTGAAAAGAATTTTATAAGTGTTTATAGAGTTTGGAGCTTGTTTTGAAAAGATACATAAAGACTAAATCGGTCTTAAGCTGGGAGAAATGCCACTTCATAGTGAAGGAAGGCATAGTTCTCGGTCATAAAGTGACCAAGGAAGGCTTGGAAGTTGACAAGGCGAAAGTGGAGGTAATTAAACAGTTGCCACCTCCTTCAAGTGTAAAAGGTATAAAAAGTTTTTCAGGTCATGTAGGTTTTTGCCGCCGTTTTATTAAAGACTTTCCTAAAATATATAAACCTTTATGCTTGCTATTAGAACAAAATGCCACTTTTGCATTTGATGCTGCTTGTTTGAGAGCGTTTCAGGAACTCAAGGAGTGACTAATCAATGCCCCTATAATTGTGGTACCAAACTGGAGTAAACCATTTGAACTCATATGCGATGCCAACGACTATGCCGTCAGAGCAGTACTGGGACAACGACATGGCAAGGTTTTTCATGCCATATACTATGCCGCCGAACTTTGAGTGAAGCATAATGTTGCGCGTAATAAGTGCTACCCAATTGTGCAAGTATACACGTCGCAAGTTATAGTATAAAAGATATCGTCTCCACAGGGATTGGTGCCACTTCAAGAATCTAGTCTCTTGCACTGTAAAAAGTAAAAACACAAGTAAAGGATTATCGAAGTTTAACTAATTACTAATCTAGAAAGCAATAAAATAAAATAAAAGATGAATTCAATTGAGAGAGATAGGCTAGGTTATCGTGAGTTGAGGTGTGATAGCCGATTGGATTGTCTTGGTAAAAGAGTGCATGGGCAACTCAGTTGCCGTGGCGACTTGCACAACGGGTTGCCTTGGCAACTAATTGATGGTTGCTTGGGCGACTAGTTGGGCAACTACTTGGGCGATCGGGCAGCAACTTCAAGGTTCGGCGGAGCGTTCTTCAATGGTTTCTTCTTATCCCTAAGTCGAAACTCTAGCTACTTGTGCATGCCTTGATAATACATCCTGCGTGAATCAAGGGTGAACGACAACCAATCTTGCGCTCCTCTTAGCCGTTGAAATCCTTAACTTATTCCTAAGCCGGATTAATCTTCACCATCATTGGATTGCATAAAGATCATATTCATTCGTTTCTTGAATCTAACTCTCCCGATATTAGATAAATGGATGAAATCACGAGATCCTCTCCCAATTCACTCGCAAGCAATAATAGGAACCAAGAATGAATAAACCTTGAAATAGAAAAGTGCAAACTCTTATTACCTAAACAAAAACCAATAGTTTCTCACAACCACAAAACACAATAACCATAGCCAAGTAAATTTAGTTCATGGCTAGGTTCCAAAGAAACACAAGATAATTAATCCCTAGCATGAACCCAATCGAACAAAGATGAAGGAAGAGGCTTGTCGAAATCCTCCTTGCCCTTGATGCTTGTCGAAAATTCTCTCCTCTTGCCCTACTTGGACTTGCCGAAATTTCCCTCTTGCTCTCCTTCTTGAATTGTCGAAATCTCTTGCTATTTATAGGGCTAGGCCAAAGTCCTTCTTTGAGGAGGAGTTTGAGTTGGAATTAAATTATCTTTAAAGAATATAATTCTTTATTATAATTTTATTCCTATTAGAACTTCTCCTATCCACTTGGAATTTAATTCTTCTTTAATCTCTGCATGGCAATCAAATTCCTTTGGGCTTGGACCTTGCTCCATGTCATCTTGGGCTTGTAAAATCATGAATTTCGACATCCATATTGCTTTTGGTCTTTGTCGACAAATGCCATGGCAACTGGCTCGGCGTCTCCTTCATGCACTCGCCTACGGCAACTAGCTCGGCATATCCTTCATGCATTGCCACGGCAACTAGCTCGGCATTGCTTTGGCAAGTGATCCTGCACATACACACAAAAACACACCAAAGCAGCATCTATTTCCACAAAAATCACCAAGTTATGTAATCAAGCTCAACGATTGAAGGAAACATAGATTAATGCATGAATGGCTAACTATGCAACTAATATGAGCCTAAGTCTAACAATAATATGAGTAAAAGGGTAAGAAAAATAGTACTTTTGAACACTTATCACACCCCAAACTCGAACTATTGCTTGTCCTCAAGCAATGCAAACTCATAATTACACGCCAAGACTTCAAATTTTCAAAACTTAGCTTTGAACTTGATTTCAATTCTCGAACCGGGGCACAAAGTATGATTGGCTTTTTATTTTTCAGAAAACGATGAATTACTCGGAATCAAACTATAATGCTTGTGAGTGTGTGCGGAGTTGTGTGCAAGTTGATTTTTCGGATTCTATGCAAACAATAGGTTTTCAAATTACTTCATTGGGTTCTTTTTAACATGTTTTAACTAGAGCCAATTTGGGCACCTCTAGTGTTTTATTTTTAGTTTTCTTAAGTTAATTTAATCGACTAGAGCCGGTTTGGGCACCTCTAGTTAACCAAAAAAATTTTAACGCCTCCTAGAGCCAGTTTTGGGCACCTCTAGTGATCAATTTTTTTAGCATATGCTAGAGCCAATTTAGGGCACCTCTAGCATTCATCCAATTTTATTCTAATCCCCAATTAGTTAATTATCAACCTAAGTTTACTAGAACTCCTTAAATCAATCAACCCACAACAGTGTTTCATCAAATTTAGCATCATAGTACAATTCTAAATTTTTCATGGTTATCCTAGAATAAAAATTCTATCAATTAAGTGCATTGGCAAAGTCATCATCGAATATTCATCAAATCTAAGCAATTCTTGTTCCAATTAAAGGCATGGCAAGCAATTTATGTATCCTAAATGTAATGCTTAAGATTAATGTAACTAAACATGGTAATTACTAATAACAATCCCCCAAACTCGAGTGAGGCATTGTCCTCAATGCATGCATAAAAATAACGAAAAATAAATATAAAAATAAAATGCATACGAGGACTTACTCAGAGTTCGTCATCGTAGATGATTAGTTTCCTTCTAGTTGGCGTCTTGATTTTCTTGCTTGAACGTGATGGTTGTTTTCTTGTTGCCGGGGCGTCTTGAGCTTTGGTTGCCGTGGCATCTTCATGGTTAGTTGTCGTGGCATCAGCTTGTGCGAGCCGCGATGTAGGTTGCCGCGACATCTTCTTCATTGGTTGCCGTGGCAAGGATCTTGGCAGTAAATTTCCTTAGCATAGTAGTTGTGAGTCTTGTTGTGAAAAAGAAAACAAAGAAAACTCAAAACTAAAGATAATGAAGAAAAAATAAAATATCTCCTAAAAATAAAAATGAAAATAAAAAGAAAAAGAAAAAGGAAATCTTGAAAGGAGAGCATGCTCATGCATCTCCTAAGTTGACCACTTCCTTGTTACGTTCCACATGGGCACCATTGTAGTGCTTCAATCTTTGTCCATTAACTTTGAATTCATGATTGTCGAGATGGACTTGATTATTACGGCACCATGAGAGAATGGTTTGACGACTTTGAATGGTCCCGACCATCTTGATTTCAGCTTTCCGGGAAAAGTTTTAGCCGAGAATTGAATAGGAGAACTAGTTGCCACTGGCGTGAATTGCCGTGGCAATAGTTTCTTGTCGTGCCATCGCTTTGTTTTCTCCTTGTAGATTTGTGCATTGTTATAGGCGAGTGCACGAAATTCTTCTATCTCATTAAGATCCATCAAGCGCTTTTGTCCGCACTTTCCCAATCCATATTCACGGTCTTGATTGCCCAAAGACGCCTTGTGCTCGATTTCCACCGGTAGATGACATGTTTTACCATAGACAAGCCGGAAGGGGACATACCTAATGGTGTTTTGAATGCAGTGCGATATGCCCAAAGTCGTCATCTAGTCTTAATGACCAATCCTTCCTTGAGGGATTTACAACTTTCTCGAGTATTCCCTTCAACTCCCGGTTGGAAATTTCTGCTTGCCCGTTGGTTTGTGGGTGATATGCCGTGGCGATCTTGTGTGATATGCCGAGCGTTGCAACATCTTGGCAATTAGTCATTGTCAAAATGCTTGCCCCGTCGCTGATAATTGCTCTCGGCATCCCAAACCGTGTAAATATGTTTTTCTGCGGGAATCGTTGCACGGTCTTGGAATCGTCGTTGGGAACCTGTAGCTGCCTCTACCCATTTAGACACATAGTCGACGGCAAGTAAGATGTAGAGGTTGCCGAATGAAGATGGGAAAGGTCCCATAAAATCGATCCCCATACATCGAACAGTTCCACCTCGATGATGTTCGAGTGGCATCTCATGTCGCCTAGAGATATTGCCCGTCCTCTCGGCAACGATCACATTGCTTGTAAAAGTCTTGGGCATCTTTGTACAATGTTGGCCAATACAAACCGGATTGCAAGACTTTGGCCATGATACGAGTTCCTCCAAAATGTCCTCCATAGGGTGAAGAATGGCATTGCCGGAGTACATTTTGTTGCTCTTCTTCGAGGACACATCGGCGTATAACCTGATCTGCACATTGTTTAAACAAAAGAGGCTCGTCCCAAAAGTAATGCTTAGCATCATGGCGGAACCGCTTCTTCCCTTGGTGAGTAAATGCCATACGGAAAAATACCACAAACAAGGAAGTTAACTAAATCTGCGTGCGGGGTATTGCCGAGGCATGTGCTGCCGTAGTGTCTGCTCCCAAAATTGCCGAGGCGTGTGCTTCCATGGTTGCCGAGGCGTCATGGGCTGTCGAGGCGTCAAGGGTTGCCGAGACGATTAGAATTTGTTCATCCGGGAATGCATCGCATATCTCTAGATCCGCATCCTCTTCCCTATTGCGTTCCAAACGTGATAAGTGATCGCCACTTGATTTTTTTGTTCCTTTCCTGTCCTTAATTTCAATATCAAATTCTTGTAAAAGTAATATCCAACGAATCAAACGAGGTTTAGCATCCTTTTTAGCAAATAAGTATTTGATTGCCGAATGGTCCGTATGAACAATTACCTTTGTACCAATTAAATAGGATCGGAACTTGTCAAATGCGAAAACTACAGCTAGTAACTCTTTCTCCGTTGTTGTGTAATTCACTTGAGCATCGTTAAGAGTTTTACTAGCGTAGTATGTCACATGGAAGGTCTTACCTGTGCGTTGGCCTAGAACTGCTCCTACCGCGAAATCACTTGCATCACACATGAGCTCAAAAGGTAGCGTCAAACTGTGGAACAACAATGGGTGCCGAGGCAAGCTTTTTCTTTAGGGTTTCAAATGCTTGAGTGCAAGAATCATCAAAATCGAAGACTTTATCCTGTTCAAGCAGATTACACAAAGGTTTAGTGATTTTAGAAAAGTTATGAATGAACCTCCTGTAAAAACCTGCATGTCCGAGAAAACTTCGAATTCCTTTAACCGAATTTGGTGGGGGTAATCTCTCGATCACGTCCACCTTGGCTTTGTCTACTTCAATTCCTTGGATGAAATCTTATGGCGAGCACTATTCCTTCATCTACCATAAAGTGGCATTTCTCCCAATTGAGGACTAAATCCATTTCTTCGCATCTTGCCAACACCTCTCTAAATTGCCGAGACACAGCCGTCAAGTCATTACCAAAAACCGAAAAATCATCCATGAAGATCTCAAGGAAGTCTTCGACCATGTCCAAAAGAGCGCCATCATACATCTTTGGAAGGTTGTCGGGCGTTACATAATCCGAACGGCATCCTTCGGAAGGCATAAGTACCGTAGGGGCATGTGAAGGTTGTCTTTTCTTGATCTTACGTGCTATGGCAATCTGATTGTAACCTGAATAACCATCAAGAAAACAAAGAAAAGGGTTTACCCGCAAGACGGTCAAGCATTTGATCAATAAAGGGTAATGGGAAGTGATCTTTCCTAGTGGCTTTGTTTAGCTTTCGATAGTCCATACAAACCCTCCAACCGTCACAGATCTTGGTTGGGATAAGTTCATTATTTTCATTGCTTACCACCGTTATACCTCCCTTTTCGCACACATTGTACCGGACTTACCCACGCACTATCGGAGATAGGGTATATAATGCCGGCGTCAAGCCACTTGATGATTTCTTTCATTACAACCCCTTTCATGGCATGATTCAGTCTCCTCTGGGCCTCAATTGAAGGTTTGTGATCATCTTCCAACAAGATCTTGTGCATGCACACCGCCAAGACTAATTCCCTTCAAGTCGGCAATTGTCCACCCTATTGCCTTTTATGTAGCTTCAACATGTTGATCAGCTTCTTTTCTGCTCAGGCTGTAACTTAGAAGAAATAATTACGGGTAATGTATTATCGGTCCCTAAGTATACATATTTCAGTTGCTCGCAATTGTTTCAACTCAAGAATTGGTGGATTTTCGATAGAGGGTTTTTCGATCTTACCTTCCTTACCCGAGTAGTCCAGTGGTTCAAAGTATGTACCTGGTCGATTGACTAGCCAATTTGCCTCTTCTGGTTGTTCCTCATCGACCGCTCTTCATACTCCTCATGTTCCTCGTGTTCGGCAATGTAGTTCTTTGAGGCAACTAAATTCTTCATCGGTTAAACTCTGCCGTGGCATGAAGTAGTTGGCATTCTTCCGGATCATCTGCATGCCTTAGTGTTTGGAACACATTTAGTTTTACCTGCTGGTCATTCACCCTCATTGTGAGTTCTCCCTTTTCAACATCAATCAAAGTTCTCCCAGCCGCTAGGAATGGTCTTCCGAGAATGATAGGCGCATGCTCATCTCGCTTTCACAATCTAAAACAATAAAGTCAGCGGGAAAAATAAATTTATCAACTTTTACCAAGATGTCCTCGATTTTTCCTCCGGATGCACATAGGATCTGGCTTCTAGTCAGAGCATAATCAATTGTAGGTCTTGCCTTCCCGATTCCTAGTTTCGAAAACTGATTTAGGCATCAAGTTTATGCTAGCCCCTAGGTCGCATAGTGCTTTCCCGACATAGTGATTTCCAATAGAACAGGGTATTGTGAAACTTCCGGGATCCTTCAACTTGGGCGGCATACGATTGTGCAACATTGCCATGCATCCCTCTGTTGCGGCAATTGTTTCAAACTCTCCTAGCCTTGTTCTCTTGGACACAATGTCTTTAAGAAACTTGGCATAGTTTGGCATTTGTTCAATTGCTTCCACCAATGGCAAGTTGATGTGGACTTGCTTTAGGATATCAAGAAACTTCTTGAATTGGTATTCTTGCTTTTGTCGCTTCAACCTTTGTGGGAATGGTGGTGGAAGTCGGATATCTTCGATCTTTTCATTGGTTTGAAACCTGATTGACGGCATTACAGGGACATCTGGAGTTGCCGATGTGTTACCAACTGGGGTTGCCGCGGCGTGCTTATCGCAGGTTGCCGAGGCGTCATGGGCTGCCGAGGCATGCTTATTGCCGGTTGCCGCAGCAATTCTTGGTTCAGCATCTGAGACTTTGCCGCTAGGTTCGTCTTGCTCTTTTTGTGGAGTTTTGTTTGACGAGCGGGTTTGAACCTCTCTAAGTTGTTGGCCACTTCTGGTGGTGATTGCCTTACATTGCTCATGGCCAGTTCCTCTTGCGACTTGATGATCGCTAGGTAAACCTCCTTGTGGTCTAGTGTTGATTTTGAGCAAATTGTCCGACTTGATTTTCCAATGATTTGATTGCCGCCTCTTGGTTTTGCAATCTCATCTCGGTCCTGTTAATAAAAGCATCAGTTCTTTTTGAAATTACTATTCTCAGCCATATAAGATTCAGTTTTCATCATAAAAGCATTTAGAGAATTTTCCAAAGAACTAGATGTTGTCGGTTGTTGCCGCGGCATCTGTTGTCGTGGCATATTTTGCGAATCCCGATGCTTGTGCATTCTGATTGTTCCGGTTTAGAGCATTGTTGGGATTACTCCATGAAAAATTTGGGTGCTTCTTCCAAGCTGGATTGTATGTATTTGACATCATGTTGTTGCCCGATTGTAATTCCCCACATAGAAGCTAGATTCCGGATTCTGCATACATTCGGAAGAATTATGGTTATCGCCACATAACTCACAAAAAGAATCCATTACCTTGACTTCATGTGTGTTGTTTGGTTTTTGCATGTTCGGACCATCTTGGTTAAAGCGGCCAATTGTGCCGAAATTGAATCGATGATCCTAGTTCATGTATTGTGGCTTACGTCTAACTCCTCCTCTTCTAGTAGATGGGAATTGATAATCATTCTTGGCCAGCCTGTTTAAAATTTGCATTGCTTCTTCCGGTGACTTATCTAGGAGTATGCCGTTTGCCGAGGCGTCTAACATCATCCTTGTTGGTGTATTCACGGCATTGTAAAACATTGTCACTTGAGTCTACACCGAATCCGTGTAGAGGGCATTTATGTAGAAGTTCTCTATATCGCTCCCAAGCCTCGTACATGGATTCATCATCCGCTGCCGAAAAAGAAGTAATGTCGTTACGAAGCTTATCGATTAAATTTGTAGGATTAAATCTAGCAAGGAAATCACGACAAAGATCAGTCCAAGATGCTATGGATCCGGCAGAATGCTATTTAGCCATGCTTTCGCCTATCCCTCGGTGAATAGGGAATAATCTTAATCGTAAGACATCGGGGTGACTCCGTGTATCTTGAACGAGTTGCAAATCTCGAGGAAAGATTTCGAGATGTTGTCGTGCATCTTGATTCTTTGAGCCGCCAAATTGACCTATTGTGTTGATCATATTAAACATTACCGGTTTCAACTCAAAGTGGTCGGCTTCAATTTCGGGTGCGACAACTCTGGGTTAAGTCCATCAAGATCTTCTTCAAGATAGTCTCGAATAGTTCTGCATTTAGTGCAAGAATCACTCCTCCTCCCGCCGAACATCTTGATTAATATTGCCGTCTTGATTTGCCATTGCTTCTCTTATCCTTCGTCTAAGTCTTTGTAAGGTTCGTTCGATTTACGGATCAAAGGGATATTACGGTGAAGTCGGTCTCGCCTGTCATATACCAATGCAAAACCAAAGTTTGTTAGCCCTTTGAATTTTAAACAAGAAAAATAAAAAGAAAGTGCAAGAAAGTAAAAACAAAGTCGCTATTGCCAATCCCGACAACGGTGCCAAAAAACTTGTTGCGCGTAATAAGTGCTGCTACGCAATTGTGCAAGTATACACGTCGCAAGTTATAGTATAAAAGATATCGTCTCCACGAGGATTGGTGCCACTTCAAGAATCTAGTCTCTTGCAATCGTAAAAAGTAAAAACACAAGTAAAGGATTATCAAGTTTAACTAATTACTAATCTAGAAAGCAATAAAATAAAATAAAAGATGAATTCAATTGAGAGAGATAGGCTAGGTTATCGTGAGTTGAGGTGTGATAGCCGATTGGATTGTCTTGGTAAAAGAGTGCATGGGCAACTCGGTTGCCGTGGCGACTTGCTGTAACGGGGTTGCCTTGGCAACTAATTGATGGTTGCTTGGGCGACTAGTTGGGCAACTACTTGGGCGATCGGCAGCAACTTCAAGGTTCGGCGGAGCGTTCTTCAATGGTTTCTTCTTATCCCTAAGTCGAAACTCTAGCTACTTGTGCATGCCTTGATAATACATCCTGCGTGAATCAAGGGTGAACAACAACCAATCTTGCGCTCCTCTTAGCCGTTGAAATCCTTAACTTATTCCTAAGCCGGATTAATCTTCACCATCATTGGATTGCATAAAGATCATATTCATTCGTTTCTTGAATCTAACTCTCCCGATATTAGATAAATGGATGAAATCACGAGATCCTCTCCCAATTCACTCATAAGCAATAATAGGAACCAAGAATGAATAAACCTTGAAATAGAAAAGTGCAAACTCTTATTACCTAAACAAAAACCAATAGTTTCTCACAACCACAAAACACAATAACCATAGCCAAGTAAATTTAGTTCATGGCTAGGTTCCAAAGAAACATAAGATAATTAATCCCTAGCATGAACCCAATCGAACAAAGATGAAGGAAGAGGCTTGTCGAAATCCTCCTTGCCCTTGATGCTTGTCGAAAATTCTCTCCTCTTGCCCTACTTGGACTTGCCAAATTTCCCTCTTGCTCTCCTTCTTGAATTGTCGAAATCTCTTGCTATTATTTATAGGGCTAGGCCAAAGTCCTTCTTTGAGGAGGAGTTTGAGTTGGAATTAAATTATCTTTAAAGAATATAATTCTTTATTATAATTTTATTCCTATTAGAACTTCTCCTATCCACTTGGAATTTAATTCTTCTTTAATCTCTGCATGGCAATCAAATTCCTTTGGGCTTGGACCTTGCTCCATGTCATCTTGGGCTTGTAAAATCATGAATTTCGACATCCATATTGCTTTTGGTCTTTGTCGACAAATGCCATGGCAACTGGCTCGGCGTCTCCTTCATGCACTGCCCTGGCAACTAGCTCGGCATATCCTTCATGCATTGCCCTGGCAACTAGCTCGGCATTGCTTTGGCAAGTGATCCTGCACATACACACAAAAACACACCAAAGCAGCATCTATTTCCACAAAAATCACCAAGTTATGTAATCAAGCTCAACGATTGAAGGAAACATAGATTAATGCATGAATGGCTAACTATGCAACTAATATGAGCCTAAGTCTAACAATAATATGAGTAAAAAGGGTAAGAAAAATAGTACTTTTGAACACTTATCACATAACTTAACTAAACCACAACAAAGAAAGAATTTCTAGCTGTTGTATTTGCTTTTAAAAAATTTAGATCCTATTTAGTTGGTAATAAAGTTGTTGTGTATACATATCACTCAGCATTAAAATATCTCTTGGCAAATAATGATGTCAAGCCCAGATTGATCCGGTGGACACTTCTACTACATGAATTTAACCTTGAGATTTGAGACAAAAAGGGCAGTAAGAATTTAGTAGCATATCACTTATCACGCCTGGAACATCACTGTCAAAATGGGAAGACCATTTCTATAAGAGATGAATTCCCAGACGAATTATTGCTCGCAGTCCAAACTGTGCCATGGTACGCTGACATAGTTAACTATCTAGTCAGCAATATTTTGCCACCAGATCTGACATACAATGCCAGGAAACATTTTATGCGAGAAGTCAAGCATTATTATTAGGATGAGCCAATATTGTTCAAATAGTGTGCCAGCCAAGTAATAAGATAATGTGTGCCAGAGGAGGAGGAGCACGACATTTTGAATTTATGTCATACCGCTCCTTATGGAGGTCACTTTGTCAGAATAAAGACTGCTACTAAGTTGCTGCAGTCTGGATTCTTTTGGCCCACATTATACAAAGACGCTAATAACTATGCCAAGGCATGTGATCGATGCCTGCAGATAGGGAATATCTCTACCAGACACCAACTACAGCTCCAAAACATTATGCCTGTGGACTTATTTGATGTATGGGGATAAACTTTATGGGTCTATTTCCTCCATCGTTTGGCAATCTGTATATTCTTGTAGTTGTAGATTACGTATCCAAATGGGTTAAGGCTGTGGCATTACCAACAAACGATGCCAATGCGCCAAGTTCTTGACAAACATATTTTTACTCAATTTTGTGACCCTAGAATAATTATTCATGATGAGGGTACCCATTTTAAATGCAAACTAATTTCTAAAGCTTTGTGCATATATGGAATTCAGCAATAGATTGCCACGGCGTACCATCCTCAAATAAATGGGCAAACCGAGATCTCAAACAAGGAAATCAAGAACATCCTTGACAAGACTATGAATCCATCAAGGAAGGATTGGTCCTTGAGGCTGGACAAATCCTTGTGGGCCTACAGGACAGCATTTAAAACTCTCTTGGGCACTTCACCATTTAGACTCATGTTTGGAAAAATATGCCATCTGCTAGTATAGATGGAGCACTGTGCATATTGGGCTATCAAAACACTTGATATGGCATGGAGAGTTGCTGGAGAAAAGATATTACTAGACCTAAATGAGCTGGAAGAGTTTAGAGCACAAGCATATGAAAATGCCAAACTCTACAAGGAGAGGACAAAACGCTGACATTTTGAAGTAGGCCAACGTGTTCTGCTATTCAAATCAAGGCTCAAATTATTCCCATGTAAGCTCAGGTCAAAATGGTCAGGCCCGTTTAAAGTCATAAAACCATATGTTCTTGGAGTTGTGGACATTAAAAATTTGAAATCGGGAGAAATTTTCAAAGTAAACGGCCAGCGTTTAAAGCACTATTGGGACGGTGATCACAAGAATACCAAGGAGGTTATCCTCTTGGCAGAGGTACCATAATTTCATCATCAAGTTTGGGATTTTGTAAATATTAGGATAGGTGTTTTTCTTTTCAGCATTTTCTTTATTTAATTTTCCTTGTTAGTTTTGATTTTCCTTTGCTGTGTGAAAGGTTTTCTTTGAGTGTGTTCAGATCTAGTGTGCTCGAAATAGCGCCAAGACAGGACTTGGCGTGATACAACTGCAAGTGGGGAAGTTCAGCGTGCCATTCACAATGTCAGGGCAAGCTTGGCATGCGACAGACATAATTTTGGGAAAAGAAGATAAACCCTAGCTTGACTAAATTTTAAAAAATGGAACTTTTGAAACCAAACCATAGCCGCAAAATAAGATATAAGTTTTAATTTAAACTTTACCTCTTATCCTTCCAAAACTTTAAACCTACTTTATCACTTACATCCTTATCACATCACTTACACCCTTATCAAATCAAATTCTTTTTCTTTTCCCTATACAATCATAATACCATCATTGCCCTTCTTTTAAGCCGGCCACTTTAATAACCCTCATTAAACACTCAATTGCTACTTCATCTACCCTAGCCATTCAAAAGCTCTTTCACTTTTTCCTTCGTTTCAAATCTTTATCAAGCAAGAATCAAGATCTTTCTCTTCTTTTTCTACAACCATTCAAGTTGTCGACTTTGCTTCCATAGCGTCTTCATCAAAACCTTTCAAGACTTTCTTCAATGATGAAATTCTCCAAAAATATGAAGACAACTTCTCCTCAAAGATGTTTTGCTATGAAAAAAGTTTCAAGTTTAAGAACGAGAAGAGTTTGGGTTTTACCCCGAATTTCATGGCAGTAGTCACCAAGCACAAATGGAAACTATTCTGCCAGTGAATAGGAGAAATCTTTCCCAACATTGTTCGAGAGTTCTACGTACATCTCACGACAAAGGCCAATCCATTCTTGATGATCAGAGGGAAGTGTGTGTGATTTGATGAAGGATACATCAACGCGATGTTCGATTTGGAGGATGAAGATGAGCACACAGAGTTTGTTGCCACCATGACCGCTGCCAAAAGAAAAAAGATGCGGGCAGACTTATGTGAGTCGGGTACTAAGTGGATTGTGCCCTCAAAAGGGCACTGAACGGTAAAGCGGTTGGCACTAACATCGCAACCAAGGGGGTGGAATCACTTCCTTAAGGCAAGCCTGATGCCTACAACTCAAAATGAAACCGTACTGAAGGAGAGGGTGGCACTATTGCATTCTATTATCACAGGCAAAAAACCCAATGTTGGTCGGATCATCATTGATGAAAAATACAAATGTGCTTGTAAGCCAACTGGTGGTTTGTTCTTTCCATTGTTAATCTCTAATATTTGTATGAAGTATGATGTGCCCAAGACCGATTCTGAAAAAATTCAAGAAGTAAAGGGAACATTAATCACACCGGCGGTATGGAAGAACCTCACTGCCACGGATTCAAAGGAAAAGATAAAGGAAAGGTTGTCGTGCCCACACCAAATCCAAAAGTACCTAAGGCTGAGTCTGAGGGTTCTATGCCAATGGCAATGCTCTGCCAGATAAACTGAGTTGATTCTTCAAAAGATGGAAAAACGAGGAATAGAGTAACAAGCTATGGCATTACATTCATGCTAGGGACATTGCCATCAAGAAAGTCCTTGCAAAGTTGTCCCCGAACTCTATGACAGCCTTCCTAAAATTTTCTGTGGAAATCCTTGCCAACGACGGTGCCATGCCAGCCAGTCCTCGACCCGTTCATACTCCAACACCCTCTGATGCCACATTACCAATATCACATGTTCAAGTAGAGTATGCCAAGTCAGAAACACCACTAAAATATGAAGAAGAAGTTCAGAAGAAATTTGTTGCCCCTGCCTCGTCTGCTGCCACTCTTGCCACATCAAAGCCAGTGCAAATCGTGAAAGAATATGGTGCTTCCACTGTTGTCTCAAAGCCCAACCTTAAAAGGAAGAAACACATGGCCCTGGTCGTGGAACATTTTTTAAAAGGAAAACCCACGTCACAAGGCAAGAACCATCCGAAAGGGAGTCCTCCTCTTCTTAAAACTCTTTTTTGCATATTCTTCATGCCATTGCATTTCACATGTTCATGCATTTTATTTTTTTTGTTTATATGTGTTGTTATCATGTATTGAGGATAATACACATCTTAGGTTTGGGGGTGTGTGTTGCCTCACATTTATACCATGCCATGCATTCATGTTTACATTTTTGTTGTCATGCCATATATGCCTTGTAGATTAGTCTTTAGCCATGCATACTGAACCAATAAAAAAAGAAAAAGAAAATTTTATCTCGGCCAATTTTGAAGAATTTCAACACTTTTTTAGGAAAGTTTTGCTTGTTTTAGAGTAAGCTGTCCGATGAAGAAATTTTAAATCTTAGTTGCTTGATACCAGCAAAGTAGGAATGCCAAGACTGCTTGGTAATAGAACTCTAGTTTAGGGAACTTTGGTTTTACTTTACACGAGGTATGCATCTAGTCTGCTTAATGAACTTAGACTCTCGTGAAGTTGAACTTAGAAAAAAAACAAAAAGAGACAATAATGGCAGAGAAAAAAAAAGAGAAATAAGGCAACAATGTTTGCCAAATGCTGAAGAACTTTAGAACACTCCTCTGCCTTAGGGAAAATTATTAACTTGGGTCTTCGTGGTTTGCTCCCTCTTAGTTCTCAAGCCAACATGACTTAGGGTATGCGTGTAATAAGATAGTCAGTGATGTAATCTGGACTAACATGGGTATTGGTGGTTTGCCCCCTCTTATGTCTCACGCCAGACAATGCATGACGCTGCTCTAATCTAATGCCAGTAATAAAAAAATTTATTATATGAATATATCTTTGGCAGAATAATAATCATGGAGAAATTTTCTGAGTTTGGGTAGTAAAAATTGACAAAGTGAATTGAGTAAACTTGATGCATATCACCTGCAGTTTTGCACGCTTAATGACCTTAGACTAGATCTTATTGCTGCACTTGAATTTGCTTTTTGCTTGGCATAACTATACGAAGATAACCGAGGATAGAATTAGAGCTTAATTCTGTTTCCAGCACTTGTTGGCATTCTAACCAAAACTTTTCTGAGGTGCTATTTTCACAATTTTTGTGTTTTCCTTAGTTAACATGCATTACTTGAGGACAAGCAATTAGTTAGGTTTGGGGGAGTGTAACCTCCTCAAAAGTACTAATTTTTATGCCTATTTTACAGTATCTTTGCTTGTCTTTAAGCATATTTAGTTGCATTTAGTTGTTAAAAACATGCATTTGCATAAGGAGTTTAGAATTAGTCTATGCCAGTGTGAAGGGATGTTTGTTGGCAGTATTGCAGGCACGGCAGAGCAGGTCAGTGCAAGAAGGAAATGATGCCAAGGAGGATGTTGAGTAGTTGTTGGCAGCGAAGGACCAAAAATTGTCGAAGCATCGGTTAGTAGAGAAGAGGTGTTTGATGCCCGGTCGAGTGGACAGTGAACCATTGATGACGTCAGCCCTAAGATTTAAACGCTGGATAAGACGATCAGATTCTTTATCCTTAAGTATTCAAATTCAAGGCTTATCTTAGGTCATCCGTGCACGCCTATTTAAAGAACTCAAGCAAACACTTGAAGAGGGCAATTGGGAAGGAGAAACTTATTGACCACAATTGGCTGCACCAAGCAGACGTGGTTCGACCAAACTTGACCAATAGCCTGGACCAAGAAGGGTTGCATTAAGAGACCCTTTTCTAGCCCATTCTCTTTGTCGATTTTATTTTTATTTCTTTTAAATGGTGATGTTGGTAAAAACGATGAAGGTTTCTGGTTTGTTAACCTCTCCATGAACTAATTTAATAGTTGATGAGGGATGTTTGCGTTGAACGCTATTTTCATATTTTGTCTTTAATAATAAAAATGTTTCAGCATTATTTTCCCTATCTGGCATGTTCTTCAATGTTTTATAATAGATGTGCCAAGCGAGAGCTGGCATTGATAGCCCATTGCACCTTAATATCTTAACAGACTTAGAGGGCAACGATCATTGCTAGGTACTAAGGCGAGATGCTTCGAGAGAAAAGGTTCAAGTAGATGAACTTACTTTGGAGTGATTCTACCCCTTAGGAGTATAGATCAGAACTTAATCAAATTGATTTATGGAAAACTTAGTTATAGAGATATAAGGGCTTTTACATGATTAATTCAGGGCTTTGCCATCGAGAGAGGCAATACCAACTTAAATTTGCTCGGCAAACAATGCCAAGACAGACTTTATTAAAGGTTGGCATGGCAAGCATAGCGTGAAAACTAGGCATCCCTTGCCAACGCTCATCACTTATTTGAAATTCCCTTTGCCAACATTGTTTTCTTCTATTTCTTTTTTTTAAATATTTCCCAAAACCAACTTCAATTCAAACAAAATTTTCCCTTTGACAAGTAAAAACGCAAAGCAGTTAAAACTCTTGGTCAATCCCTGCGGGATCGATAACCAGCTTATTGTTGTATTACTTGTAAGACCGTGTATACGCACGCAAAAGACTTAGTCTTGGCACTTTTTTCAGACATTTCCAACACATTTTTTTACCCTTTTTGTAATATCCCAAATTTTAACTAGTGACCAAAATGTAAATTTTGAAAGTTTAGGGGCTAAAGTATAAACTTTAAAAAAGTTAAAGGACTAAAGTTGTAATTTCCAAAAAGTTAGGGGTTTTCATTTCATAAATAAATAGATCACCTAAGGATGTGGATCAAATGTGAATATCCTGGATTGATCCGATGTTTCTATTATTGGGAAATTACAGTCAAAGTTTAAATGGAATTTGGATATCCGAATTGATCCGAAAAATTATGAGGTTTTACCAGATGTTAAGGGAAGGTTATAAAAGACTCTTAAAAGTGTTGAAATATTTTTAGTTCAAATCAAGATGAATCCTACAAATTAATTATGAGGAAAGGGTTAAATTATCGGTATATCAGATCGAATGAAAAATTTTAGAGACTAGTCCAAAAGCCATGGAAATTCATAAAATATTATTTTATGAATATTTTATTATAGTTGTTTGGATTCTAACTAGATTTAGTAAGATTGTGATCGAGTGACAATTTTTAAGTCATGTTGGTAAATAAAGACTAGTTGGAGGGCAAATTAGCCTTTTACCAAGGATGGCATTTTTGAAATATTTTGGAAAATTAGGGGCAATTTTAAAAGGTCAATTACACATGGGATTAATCATGTCCATTGAATTATGATAAGATTAACTCTTGGCCATTTGATTAAAATGGTGAATTAGTAAATTCACTAATTAAATGAATTTAATATTCATTTAATTATCACATGTGGTTTAAATGAATAAAAGATGAGTAAAAAAATATTCTCATCCTTATGAAGGGTTGTTCGAAACACCTAGAAAATAAAAGGGGAAGGATTTTCAAATTTTCAAGTCCAAAATTGAAGAATCAAAGCTAGTTTCAAGCAAAATTCATTAAGGTAATTTTTTTTTTACACTTGATTCTCTACATTTTAATAGTAATATTGCATGATGAAAGTCAAGTTTAGTTCATATTATGGATGAAGATGATTATGGAAATTGATAGTATATGATGGAATTGAAGTTGTGTTGTGTAGAATTGATGTTATAAACATGGAATCAAGCTTGAAATTGGATTAATTCCATGTCTAAGGTTATGAACCCTAACCCTAAGAATTGCAAATTTTGGTTAGGGAATTAAATTGAGGATGGAATTGAATAGAATATGATGTTGTAAGCTTGATTATGTTGTTAGATTAAATAATTTCTCCAAGTTGAAATTTTAGTGACTAATCCAAATTGTTGGAGAAATTAGGGGAAATTATTGAAAATTTATTGTAGCATTTGAATTGATGAATTATGATCAAAATAGCATGAATTGATGATTAGGGACCAAAATGGAAACTTTTGGAAGCTGAGAGATCAATTTAGCAATTTGATAAAAATAAAGGATTGAATTTGAATTGATGATTATTTAATAGAAATGATGTTTCAAGCATGATAAAAAGTTAAAGGAATTAAAATGACGATAAAAGAAATGTGATGGACCATTTTGAAATAAAAATTTTAGTGAAGGACTAAATTAGTCAAAGTTGGAAAGACAAAGGAAAATTTCTAGAAAGGTTAGAAATAAATAAATAGTTAGTTTGTACATGACTTTAATGTACAAATGTGAGGTAGTGACCAAAATGTCACTTTTATAAAGTTTAAGGATTAAATGGATATTAGTCCAAAATGAGTTAATAGTAATGATAATTGCTCTAAATTGAGCTTGAACAATTATTTAATGTTCAAAATGGTCACTAAGGACCATAATGAACAATTGGTAAATGTTTAGGAGAAGAGTAATAAGGGAATGTTAGAATTAAATAAAAGTTAATTATGGAAGTTGTGTTGGATTCGAATTGTTGCAATAAGTTAAATAAACTGCCATAAATTTTATTAAAAATGGTAGATGATGAATCTTATACCAATGTAAAGATATGGTTGTCTAGTTTTGTTTCCAACAAACGGAAGTTAATTTCTGAGTTACAAGTTAAAAGATATGAATATGAAATATATGCCCAAATAAGTTATTGATGGGCAGGGTATGGTTGGAGTGCTATAGAATATATTGGTTTAGCATTTTGTGCGGGTATTATAGTGTACATAAAGGACATTTAGTGCAGTATGGTTAGCACAACCTAATGTGCAGAATGGTTAGCACAACCTAATGTGCAAAATGGTTAGCACAACCTAATGTGCAGATGGTTAGCACATCCTAATGTGATGTGCAATTGAGGACAACCTTAAATTTATTAGCACTTTGATGCAGTTTTATCTCGTGTACTCAAAGCCCTCAAGACTACTTTGGATAATAATTTATTGGATAAATGGTAAATATTTTAGAGAGTATATGAACTCTCGGGACATATGGCAAGTATATCGGTAAGGAATTTATATCCAGTTATATTATGTTAATACATGATTAACATAAGGGAATAAGAATATATGTATATAGTGATCACAATGCACGGTTGTTATTATCTTGACATGATTTTAAATCAGGTTGTATTGCATTAATTTTTATTATTGCTTCACTAAGTATATACTTAGCGTATGATGATTTTCATGCATAGGTAAGAACAAAGATCGGAGTAAAGAGTAACAGGCATCATTATCAGGAAGAGAAATAATCAGCATCGGTAATGACATTCTTGAATGCATTTTGATGTTGCTAGTTGGCATGTATAGATTATTAGTAGCTCATTTTGAACTAATCTAGATATGTTTATAATAAATTGTATATAAATAGTGGTTAAGAAATCATGTGACACTCTATACTAGTGTTGAGTATTAAATACTAGTAAGCGTGTTACACTTTTGCTAAGCACTTTTACAGTCGCAACAGTGAGGTGCTTGAGTTGTCATCGCGTTTCTAGTACAAAGATCATAGTGATGAGCCGAGGCTGCGGAATTTTAAAAAATGATAAAAAAGAAAAGAAAAAAAGCGAAGAAAAGAAAAAATTTAAAAAAAGAGAGATACAAAAGGGGAAGAAAAAACTCACACTCCAACAATCGTCCACCACAAGGAAGAAGGTTAGTCTTGGTTTGATGATGAATCGACCCCAAAAGCGAACAAACAAAAATTCTACATAGTTGATAGATGTCCATTCGGTTGACTATTTTTGTTGATTCATTTTATTGCCCTTACATGATTATCGTGTTTAACTCTTTCGATCTAAGCATGTTTTTAGGATTTTAGTGAAACTTTTGAGTAAGTTTTGACTAAGTGACGGGAGTAAAAAATTAGAATATGCTTGAGGAAAAGCATTGAATAAGTGAGGGAGAATTTGCAAGTGTCAAAATATTGCATATTTTTAGTGTTAATTATTCCTCATTTTTCACTTGGATACTACTAATTTGGCACTTTTGGGGCTTGTTTTGGTTATGAGCTTTATTGGACTATGTTAGCCCAAAACCAACAAATGAAGGCGGGATCTGGATATTCACTGAATGTCATGGCAGGAGTCGTGGGCACGACTTGAGGCACGATGCAGCCTGAACCCGAGGAGCAGCAAATTTTGGTGGTACAATCAGCAGCTTCTAGAAGGCAGATCGGCATTATCCCAAAGTCGAAATTTTGAATTATCTTAAGGATAAATGCCTGTAAGATAAATATGGGATTATCTAGAAGATAAAGTAGAATTCAACCAGAGCCACATGTTTCAAGTTAATTATCTTTATCTTTTGTGATAAATCCTTGGTTTAAATTTAGCCCACTAGTTTAAAATATTTCTCTCTTTTTTATCTTTTATTTAAGGTTTTGAGTTATTTTATTTTGTTAGGATTCATGGGTATAAATACTCTTTTAGGTTCAACATTTAAACTCATATTGGAATTTATATCTCCCTTGGTTAAGTCTACAGCATCTTAGTTTCTTTTTCATCTTTTACTTTGTTCTCTTTCTTTATTTTCCATACCATAATGCTAAGCATTATCCAATCCAAGCTTAGCTAAATTTCCACTTAGCCTAAAGCTTTACGATGTCTCAATTCTAATCGTGAGAATTGAGTTTCACTTTACAACTTCGAAAAGTATTCTTCGATCTCTGGAAACAAGGAGTGGAAATCGGCCATTCCTTTAAAGTTACTACATCTTCAACTTAAAAAGACGTCGTTGATTTGAAAGGTGTTTTGGCTTATTGTTTGGGAGACGGATCGATTGGTCGTAATTCAGCTTCCTGTGAACAAACTTAGCGGCGGTCCGCTAAGGGGAATCAAGATGGAGTTCGATTCTTAGAGAGATGATATACCTCGAGTTGGGATCTTCCAATAACTCAAAATTGTTTTGGCACTAACGGTGATAGACGTGGTTAGACCAGTAAGGATCAGATTTTGGAGATAGACATGAAATTCTCAATTAACTGGAGAGAAGAGTTAGCTGCAGGGGTTAGGCTCTGTTGACTGTAACCAACGTACTATCCAGAAAGGAAAATTATTTCTATGAACGATTGAAATTGAGGCTAACAAATTATAAGGCTAAACCATCATCATTGAATTCTTTCTTTACAATTTAATGCTTTTATTTACATTTAATTTTTACTTAATTATTTATAAACCTCCCTTTTTATTTTTGCAGTTAAATCAAGGTTGAAACAAAGAAGCGACAGAGGAATTTCTTTAGTCCGTGTGGACTATCCCTACTTCTCTATATTACTTTCAATATTTAATTGAGAATTGGAATATATTTATTTGACAATTTCGGCACTTGTCAGATTCTCATCGTTTTTAATTTCATTAATTTAACTCTCAAACTTTCGAAAATGTGCCAATTTTACCCTTATTGACTAACAGAGCATTATAATCAAACGTCCATTGTCATATCAGACATTTTGTCGTTAAATAATTAACATCATCTAAATTAACATTTTGCATGCCATTTTCTTTGATATATTAATGTTTTCCAATAAGATGATGATGAGTCGGTTTTAACGATGTGTCAGTACAATTGACATTGATTTTTTATTAAATAAATAAATAATTTTAAAACCATCCGTTCGTACTACCAGGTATCAAAAGTGATCTGTCAACGTAAACATGTCAAGACAATTGGCATTAACGACTGATGTGGAAGCAAATAACAGTTACATGCGCATAATTTAACAACTTTGTTAGTCAACGACGGTCAAATAACGAGATTGATGTAATTTAGGAGTTCAAAAATTAAATTGATTAAATTATAAATGAGGGACAGCATTGTTAATTTTAAAAGACTATAAGAGTTAAATCGGTAAAATTAAAAATTGAACAAAGAAAATTATCAAGTCTGAAATCTCTATATTTATAAATGAATAGTTCAATTGTTTTATAAAAAGAGGGGCATCGTTAAAAAACCCCTAATGCTCAACAATGAAATTCATTGTCAAACAACATAAGGGAGAAAAGAGTGCCCTATATTATTAATACACAAGTATCCATAGTACGTTACATCCCAAGGTCCAAATACACCAAAAAAATATGGCTCACACTAGCCAATACCCCTTAAATCACAAATATTGCCCAATACGACGAAGCTTTTAGGTTTTTCTTGGTTGGGTGGAAAATTGGAAGGAATGAAGGAGGGAAGAAAAAAATGGAAAGAAAAATAAATTTAAAAGAAAATAGGAGGAGGGGTACTTTTTCTTGCTCCTATACAAATAGTTTTCTCTCCGAAACTGAGTAGAAAATAAAGAAAAGTGAAACTATCATACTATGATAATAAAATTATCAAATTATGTTTAAAAATTATAGTTTTATTTTTACCATATTTATAATTAATTTTTATTATAATTTAATTTTTGTTAAGTGTAGTCCCTAAAAATTTTCTTTAATCTAAAATTTATCGTTATTTGTTTCTAATTTTATTATTAAATTTAATAGTTTTAATATAATAATATTTGTGCTAGTTCCTAAAATATTTATTTAATCTAAAATTGACCCCTACTTGATTCTAAATTTTATAATTTTATCTAAATTTTTAATATGTTTTATTTTTGTTCAAATTAATCCCTAAATTTTTATTTAATTTGTAATTGGCCTTTATTTATTCTATTTTATAATTTAGTCCAATATCTTATAATTGCAAACTTTACGTTTTAGGCACTAATTTTATAATTGCAATTAAGTACTCGTTTTAGCTCAAATTAATCTGAAACTTGGTCTATATGTCAATGATGATATTGATTTCATAAATGGAGGTTTCATTTCACTTTTGTGAAAAACTATTCCTTTAGGTTATGAATGTTCTCAAATGGCCCAAAAACTACTATTTTTTGCAATTAGCACCCTATTTGAAATATGATTTCAATAAAAAAATACCATTAAGTCTAAGTGAAATTAATGAGTACAAAATGGACATGAAACTGGGTTTTTAACTTAAAATCTAACTTGTGAATTATTTACATTTTAGTCCCTAAACCTCAATTTGGTTAAATTTACTTTGATTTGAACTTATTTCTTAGCAAAATAGAAGTATAAGACGTTTATACTTATATTAATCTTGTATCTAATTTTTGAATTTTTTTGGGCTTAAATTTTGTAAAATTACCAAAATGTCCTTTTGTTAAATCATTTATTTTTCTAAAGTTTTTAAAGGTTTATTTTATCGAGTGACTTTAGTTAATTGTTTTCACTTTATTTTCATGTTGGTTGTTTACTTTCATGTAATTGAATATGCTTAGTTTTTTTAAAATCTGTTTTAGGCCACAAATGAGCCATTTGTAGCATTCAATATTCAGGTTGGATTCATCTAGACTGAGTATTAAGTGTTACATTCAAACTCTCAGGATTAAATTATACAAATATTAGACAAATTATAAAATTACAAATAGAAGTTAATTTCAGATTATTAAAAATTTTATGGACTAAACTAGCTAAAAATAAAACCATATTAAAAATATTGGATTCAGTTGTAAAAAGAATTAGAAATTCATATGGGTTAATTTTGAATTAAAGAAAAATTTAGGGATTTAATTGAACAAAAATAAAACTATCAATTTCAAATTAAATAAAAATTTTAGAGACTAAATTGAATAAAAATAATTATATTAAAAATATTGGACTAAATTATAAAAATTAAAAATAAATTATAATTTTCAAAGCTTAATTTTCTTTCTTCTCACTTTTCAATAGTGCCAAGCAATGGAGAGGAAAGAAACTTATTTTCCTTCTAATTTGCCATCGTCTCAACCAAGCACACCGATGGAAAGAAAATATATATTTTCTATCCTTTCATTTTTCCATCACTTCAATCCTTCCAATTTTCTTTCCTCTCTACCAAGCAAAAACCTAGTCTTTTCTGGTTTAACTACCGACATTCGGCTCAATTGTCTACTAATTCGAATCGGATTTTATAGAGGTCTAATACGAGGACGACCTTTCCAACCTAGATTTTTTTATTCACATGTCAAGATTCGAACTCATGACCTCACTTATAAGAGCTTTTAGGCTTTGTTTTGTTGGGTGGGAAAGTGCGGGGGAGGGAGGGATGAGAGGAGAAAATTGAAAAAAAAATAAACTTAAGGGTTGCTTGGTATAGTGGAAAATTGGAAGGAAAGAAAATTGGAGTGGAGGTACTTTTTCTTGCTCCTATTCAAATAGTCTTATGCCAAAATTGGATGGAAAATAAGAAAGTGAAAGCTATCATTCATTTATAATAAAATTATCAAATTATATTTAAAAAGCTCAAACTTTATTTTCACCATATTTATAATTAATTTTTATAATTTTATCCAATATTTTTATTATA